>CM075294.1:11875533-11966146 GCA_037672795.1 Lagerstroemia speciosa | reverse complement strand
TGTTTCGTAAATTGCATATTAATAGCCCGTTTGCTGAAGCTTTAGAACAGATGCCAAGTTATGTGAAGTTCATGAAGGAATCCTATCTAAGAAGAGGAAGCTTGGAGACTATGAAACCATGGCTCTTACCGAGGAGTGTAGCGCATTTTGCAACATAAGTTGCCACCTAAATTGAAGGACCCGGTAGTTTTATAATACCTATCTCCATTAGTAATAATTTGAAGGTAAGGCTCCATGTGATCTTGGTGCAAGTGTCAATCTCATGCCATATTCTATTTATAGTGAGCTAGGATTAGGAGAAGAGAAGCCGACAACGATTAATACTTCAACTAGTTGATAGATCTTTGGCTTATCCTCCATGGTATAACGAAGATGTTTTAGTTAAAGTGGTAAGTTTAATATTTCCCGTTGATTTTTTGTGGTGCTTGATTTTGATGAGGATCAAGAGATCCCAATATACTTGGTAGACCTTTCTTGCTGCAGGTTGTGCATTAATTGATGTGGAAAAAGGCGAGCTTACAATGAGGGTTGACAAGAATAAGGTGACTTTGAAAGTATTCCGTTCTATGGAATCTCAACCTCATGAATCTTCTCAATTGATGTTATTGATAGGTTTACCAATCATGAATTCCAAGAGACCCGAACCAAGGATACACATGAAGAAGTTCAAATAGTGGACAACCACATGTATGCTAGGCACCATGAAGACATGAAGCGAAGGGATGCAATTTCAAAAGTGCCAAAGAAGTTCACTAAACTTTTAGAAGAAACGTCCTGATATACAACAAGTTACTGAGAGCTCCCTCAAAAGACGAACAAAGCATGATGAAAGGACCACGGTAAAAGGATTTCAACTCGGCCACTAGTTCTTTATTATAATTCTTTGTTAAAGTTCTTGTCAGAAGGAAACGTTGGCCGAGCCATTCCAAGTGTTACGAGTCTTCCCTTGTGGGTCGGTCAAATTGATGAATCAAAGACAAGAGAAGAGTTCAAGCTGAAGGGACAACATTTGAAGGCATATGAAGAGGACCCTATCAACTGGGATGGGTCCTCAGCTCAGGGACAAGAAGGATGATGTGACCAAGAGTCGAGCCGAGGACTTAAAACACGGCGCTTCTTGGAGGGCAACCCAAGCCGAGAGTCCATTGCTTTAATTTTGTTGGTTTTTATTATTTGTTTTTTTCTCTAGTTCCATGCATATTTTGTTATTTTTGTTTAATTTTTTTAGGGAGCTCTGCTTAGCAATTCTAGGAGGATTATGGCACAGAACAGTGAGGACCGCGGCATAGGACCGCGGTCTCTCTATTACAGGTCATTGGGTACCGCGGCACTAAGCGACAGTCCCACACATCACAAAATGCTGCTCACTTAGGACCGCAGCATAGGACCCGGTCCCACTTAAAAAAAACTGATTTGTTTAAATTCAAATTAGGGCTTCAAACTTAATCCCCTTGTCTCCTCTGCAAAATCGACAAGCGGGTGTGAGCACTATTCCGTAGCACCATCCTTTGAAGAAGAACAGTAGCACCATCCTTTGAAGTAGATCAGGAAGAAGAGAAGATGCCCATAGAGCACACGAGGAGAAGAGCATTCAGGAAAACCAGGCAAGTTCTCACCTTTATCTGCTCTTTCTTTCCATTGGGACAATGTCAAGTTTAGGTTTGGGGGGAGCTTGCTTAGCTAGGTGGTAGTTTATATTGAATTAGTTGCTAATGGCTGATGAGAATTAGTTTGCTGATTACTGATGACAATTGGGCCGAATGCTGATTTCTGTTTGCTGAATTGCTAATTGCTGAATGGTGATTGCTGACTTTTCTTACAACTTATTTCCATGCATTTAGATTGTTAGAAGCTGCATAGGTTTCATGTTAGGTAGGTGGATAGTTTCCCTAGGTTTCATAATATATTTGCATTTTGTTGGATGAATGACACCATGGAATGAATCCACTCATAAAGAATTGGTTAGCCCTTGTTCTATGATGATAATTAGTGGCTTGGAAATTTGAAACTCGATTGGATTAGAGATTGTAACCTGCTTTAAGATGGGTTTTAAGAAAATATATCATGTCTGAACCCCATTCTTTTCACGACACTCTTATTTTAGGGATAGCTTAAAATTGCCTATGATGTAGTTTGGTTGGAGGGCTCACATGAGAGTAGGCAAGGACAAGAACTTAGATATCCTACCAAAGGCAGATAAGAAAGAAAAAAAAAAAGGAGAAGCACTTTTGTGCATGAGCTAGCAAAGAAAAATCTTATAGAATTGTATATGTGAGCTTAAAGGAAAGATGTGCCAAGGTTCTGAGTACCACTGTACGGGCTTGAGCGGCATTTAGTGCGAAAGCATACGCAATAAGGCCCGACCTGTGCTCGTGGTGGAAAAAATAGTCCATTAGTCAAAGCTCGAGGATAGTCCGTAGGGGTATCTTAAAATCTAATACTTTGAACCAACTGGAATGGGAGCCATTAGTCGATTCCTCACTACACGGGCCTAGATTATGGACATGACACCCAGAGTCGTGCACCACAAAAAGAAAAAGAAAGAGTGAGAAAGAAAAGAGCAGAATTGTCAAAGCAATGTCTTTGTGATTATTTAAGTCTCTTGATTGTGTGCTTGACCAACCAAGTTTCAAATTGGGTGCTTGAACTTTAGTAAAGAGTGTTTGCACCAATACTGCACGGGCTAAGGCTGATTTTTGTGAAAATTTTGACATCGAAAGTAGGAAGCAATTGAATTGAAGATCGAGTAGAAAATAAAGAGCCATTCCTAAGAACTCTAAGGGGCTATCTCTTTCCAATTGAGTGGAGAAATTCTCGTGTCGTGCTTGCTTTTGTGCATTGATTTGGAAGTGTCTTACTTACTCGAGGACGAGTAAGAATCTAGGTTTGGGGGTGTGCTAAGTGTGTAACGATTGATTATCTGCATGCTTTTTGGGCCTAGATTTGAATAAGATAATCGAGTTTGACTTGGTTTATGTGCTTGATTATGCAACCTTCCTTGTTGAATATAGCGGAGTTAGAATTGAACAGTGTTAAAAGTCGGTTTATCTTAGAATGTTGATACTTATGAGACATTTTGTGATGGGATACATAATGGAAGATCAACCGAGCCTTGAAAATGAATCCCGACTGAAGACGTGAAGCTGATCAGAAGAGCAGAACAGTGGGTTGCGGCCCAGGATCGCAGCACCAATGGAGACAGTGAAGAGGGACCGCAGCACTGGATCGCGATCCCAGGCAAATCAAGCAACAAACTTTGGAGATTTATTGCCAAATCAACATCAATCAACCCCAAATATTACATAGAATATTTTTGTAGAATGAAAATACTTGGGAGACAAAAGATTTGATTCAACTCAACCGCGAAAGAGAGAATCTTGCAAGATTTGAAGAAGGTTATATATATTGCAAAGATATTTTCATATATTCTCCAATCTTTACAAATAGACCAACAAGGAAGTTCTGTGGGAGAATTCCATCCAACCAACAATCAGTTCCAGAATCCTTTTGCAATCTCGAAGATCAAGAGAAGTTTGTGATCAAGAGGAAAGAAGGGAAGCACTTCAAGACAGTTCGAGGCTCGAGAGATTGGCATTGGCTTACCTAGAGTTTTCTCTTTCCCTCTTCTTTTCTATTGATTCACAATGTATTCCAATTTCTTTTTGGTAGTTATTTTCAATTCCATCATACTAATTCCTTTATTCCTAAGGCAAGAAATGGAACTATTTTCTACTTTCTAGATTCATATCTTTTCTCGATTATGTGTCAATTACACCCGTATTACTTATACTATTCTCGTCTTAATGCTTTCTGATTGACTGACCACCAATTAGATCGAATAAGAGAAATTGACAACTTGAGAGACAGAGTCGAAATCACACGCGAAGATAGTATAACTTAGGATAATTCACGCCGAGAGGTCGGATTATTTGTGAGAAGCATTGAGAGATTAGCCGATCACCCTAGGTATCCAAATTAGGGTTCGAACTCAATGGGTTTCTTAATATTAATTGCCTAGAGATGGAGTGATGGGTATCGTCCTAGAACACGTTCTTGTTAACCGAGAGGTAGGTAAGGAGACATAAAACCCTAGGATAGTAATATCGTAATTGATTACATAGAGATTAGATTTGGGTTTAGAAGTAGGATCGAGAGAAGTTGTGAGCCTTAGGGCCATTCAAACTTATTAATTTCTTTTTCTTCGAATTTACTTTTCTTCTTTTCATTGAATTCCTATCAAATTTCAATTGCCTAACTTGGCTTGATTGCTTGGTTTATTGCTTAGCTTTGATTGACTTAGATTCTCGTGGAATAATGTCGATATTCATCACTTTATTACTTGAAGTGATACGTATACTTGCGTGCCTTTTTAGTTATCTATTTTTATCACAACATACGGACAAATAGACATAGCAAAACAAATTTTTTAAATATGTTTTACGGTAAAATACCAAAAAAGGATTATCGACGGGGATAAATTACTAACAAATAGACACGGTTGGTCATTATTATATTAATTTTTATTGGCAATTTTTCTGCCTAAATCTTTCAGTAATAGCAGCAAATTACGGACAAATATATATATGACTGGTATATTATAAACTATTTGACAAAACTTTAGTTCATCGATATTTTTACTGTCAAATTTTTTGCATAAAGTTGTTGATATGATTAGACTGCACTTTTTCTGACAAATTACCATAGATTTTTTTTTCTTTTTCTATCGACTTATTGGATAGCACTTTTGTCTGTAAAGACGTTTTGTTGTAGTGCATGAACATGAATTAGTATGAGGCTATTTAAGGATACAATACATAATGAAAAAAGATACACCCATTTATCCTAGAGATATACGATCATAGAAATGTGAGGTGATTGGTTTAATAATTAAAAACTTACTTTTATATACCACTTGTAAGTTAAATAATTATTAATTATTTCTTCTTTTTTTCCATTGGTTCATATAATCCTTTTTTTAATCGGTAATGTATTTCATACATAATACAAAATGAGCTCTTGCAAGCCCTCAAAAAGAAACAAACCTTGCTATGCAGATCTAAACCTAAGGAACAAAGAGAATGGGCTACAAATTGTGGCTCCTATTGATCTAGGTGCAGTCCCAAGAGTCTAAATTTTTTACAATGCTATGAAAATCACTCAATATGACTTTTGAACCCCATGGTGAATTTTACAACCTGTGAATAGCTTGGACTATATCTTTAGCACTAGAGTAAAAAATAATATCTTTCCATCTTTTTTGCTCCGCAATCTATGCAGCTAGTAGCAAAGCTCTAGTCTCAGCTTGGGCAGGGGATGTAGAGTGATATTTTGAGGACCATGAGAAGAGTCTTACTCTTTTAAGTTCCGCATATCCAACAATATAAGAACCTATTTCTGACCAGCTAGCATCAATAAATATTAGGACTATGTCTCCCATGTTGTGACCTATTAACATTGGAATATTGATTAGCATAAATGTTGTTTGAAGTCCCTGTTGCATTCCTTGGGTAGATGGAATCTACACACGATGAAACATTGTCAGTCAAAGTAGAAGACCGTCCACTCCTTTGTTGTACAAAAAGTTGGTTGATTTTTTCTAAAGAGGAGTGCAAATTAGTATGAATTTGAGGAGAAATTCTTGTGTGATCCCAGTGCACCACATCGTTAATGCACTAGGGCCACTACGTGATTGATACGTGTAAAATTGGGTCCCACTAATTTTTTAAAAAACCCCAAATCTTCTCACCTGTTCAAATCTACCCATCCCAATTTCTCTCTCCCCCTTCTCCTCTGTCGCCGCTTGCTGCCTTCCCCCTCTCTCTCTATTTTCTCTCTCTTGTCACCTCTACCTTCCCCCCACTCTCTCTATTTTCTCTCTCTGATGCCTCTTCTTCCTCCATCATCTCCTATCAACCCAACAACCACTTCCATCTCCTTCCTTTCTCCCATCTCCAGCGATGTCCGACCTCAGCATCAGTGATCTCGGTTTTCAGACGGCAACAACGGATGGAGGTGCAAGTTGCGGAGGTCGGAGATCAAGCAAAAGCAATGGGACTCCGCCGACCATGGTTGCTGGTGGAAACGAGTCACCGGAAAAGTTGCCAGAGATCTAGCAAAAGTAATGTCGGCAAGGTAGGAAACAATTATCATGAAGAGAAGTTTGGGATTCCGACACAATTGAGTCGCTAGAAGCTCGATATCGTTGGCCATGGTTGCTGATGGGGTGGAAGCAGGCGACAGAGAAAGGGGGAAGGAAGTAGCCGACAGAGAGGTAGTAGGCTGCGAAGGGAGGGAGAGAGGGGGGAATTGGGATGGGCAAATTTTGAAAAGATGAGAGATTTAGGATTAAAAAAAATTAGTGGGACCCGTATTTACACGTGTCAATCACTTAGTGGCCCAGTGCATTGATGATGTGGTGCACTGGGATCACATAAGAATTTCTCAATTTTAGAATGTAACACACTATTTCTATCATTCCATAAATAATATAATAAAATGGCACCAAACAATGAGAATTCTTCTCTCTCTTTATTGCCTAATGAAAATGAGGAGGATTGCAAATGAAATCTATCCAATCATGAGTGTTAAATGCATAGTTTGCTAAGTTACTTGCTTTTGGATAATCTAATTGACGTTTTATTACACTGCATGATAACGTTAGAATAAGGGTAAAATTTGTAGTATGACACTAAATGACGAAACAATCGACAATCAAGTATTGATTACTGCCAGAATGATGGTGTTTAAAATGTGGAATATGATGATAGAATTTATGGCATGTTTGGTTCACTGGAAAGTTATTCCACGGAATAACTATTCCAACATTTAATTTACTAGTTTACTGAATAGGATTTCGGAATGGGAATAGAGGAAAAATAGAGGAGGTTAAGTCATTCCTCTCATCTCAGTTGAGAATAGCAATTCCCACCGGAATAGGAGACTAAATTATATATATGCCTTCGACTATTTATCAAATTTTTGTTTCATGCCATCGTCCCTTTCGCCCATCTCTGTTGCTGCATCGGCCACCGTCGTCACCATCAGCCTATCGTCGACATACCCAAGCCTCCCCAAACCTTTGCAAGCCTCTTCCAAGCCTCCCGTGGCTGTCAGAGCCTTCTCATGCCAGCCCGAGCCTTGCAGTGCTGATTTGTCTACCCTTCCATGTAGCCCTATGTTTGCCCCGAGCCTTCTCGTACCGGTCCATGCCTTCCCCGAACCTCTCAAGCCTTCCGTACCCCTTCATCTCATCACGATTCGACTATTGAATTTTGCCTCTCTACTCGTTGCTCGGGTGGAGGAATGGAGGAAGGGGTGGCTCAGGAGTTCGAGATGGCTGTAGAGCTCGGGATGGCTTAGGAGCTCGAGTGGTGGCTTATGTGGGCTCGTCTTGTTTTGGGGGGGTTGGTTTTTCTTTTTCTTTCTTTTTTTAAAAATTTTTAATATTTTAATATTAGTTTTGTATAACAACAACATTCTCATTCATCATTTTATTTATTTCTCTATGTTCCTTTTCCCATTCCATTCTATTCCCTTCTATTCCATCACTGCAAACCAAACGTACTCTTAAAATTTCTTTTATGATCTAATGACGTCATGCAAATAACACTGGTTGGCAATTACCAATATAAGATAATTAAGCCCCTTACTTCCTTTGCGTATAAAAAATAAGTGTTATTTAGAGGGTGATCTATGTTGCGCATGAAATAGTCACTGCACATTCTATTATAAAAAGTTAAGGTGGCTAAGAAAATAATATGACGATCAAAGAAATACGGAGCTGATTCAAAAATAAAAGTTCAATGTTAGAGTAGATAAACAAAGAGTACTTCAAATTAAATAAAATAAAGTAAAATCGATGAATTCGAGTGGTTTTCTAGTAAATAAAATAGATTTTTTGAAAATTATGAACATTGCTAGGAGTTGGAGAACTTTATGAGAGTAAGATGAGATTATACGGTTACGAGAATCGTGGGAAAAAAGAGAGAATTGCCAAAATAGTAAACAAAATATGGTAAATTAATAAAATAGATAAATATAGTGCAATTATGGAAATGATAAAAATCATTAAAATCATCAGTTCATACTTTTTATTATTTTATTCTAAATTAAATTTGACTAATTATAAACTAAATTAATTGAAGATATATTTTAAAATTGAAAATGAGACTAAAACAATTTTGCAATTGCTTACATTAATATAGATAGATAGAAATATAGATAAAAATTTGTAAGCTACGTATGGGTATAGAGTAATCTCCTAGAAAATAGGTAAGTCTGACAATACGTGTCATGTCCTGTTTATATCACGCTTAAACAGGCTTGTGTCAAAAGTACATCAACTCGTATACGGATCCATTTAATAAATGGGTAAAAAACTGCAAGTACAGACACTGCTTGTTTAAAAAGCTTGATACGACACGATAAATTTAACCCGTATAAGTAAATGCGTGGAGTGTAATTGTAATTTTAACTTACTATTTTTAAATGAATAAATAGATTTGATACATAAATATATAACTAAATGATTTTAATCTTATCGTGCCGGGTTACATATATTCAAACTTTATTTATTTGTTTATGTGTAAACGGGTTACATTAGTCAACACGTTTAGACACGAAACCCATTAGAATCAACCTAAATCCATCTAACTCTGTGTCATATCATGTCGGGTTATCATATCATGTAAAAAATTGTCATGTCTACAAATAAAGTAGGTTTCAAGTACTGAATCAAGCAACCAGTCAATTTTTGTTTTGATTCCAGTTCTGGCACAAATGATACCCAAAACCATAACTAAAACCAATCAACTGTTTGAATAGTTAATATTAACTATTCATAACTTCATTGTTTGAACTTAAGCCCGCGAATCATTTGAACTATTGTATTCTTAATTCGATGAATTTTTATTTAGTATAATAATTATATATATTTGATCAATTTTTTATTTCTAATAAATAGTACTTAAATATATTGTAGATGCACTTACAAATATATGTGCTTTATTACGATAAAAAATTACACGAAATAATAATCATTAAAATATTAAAGATATCGCCATTGAAGAGATAAAAGATAAATAATCAAGTTTTAACAAGTAATTAGTATAGATTTCAGGTGGAATCCTATTTTAAGACTTAACAAGATAAGATACAGATTTAAAATTTAAAAATTAATTTATATAAAATAAAATTCGAATACTATAAAAAAATATAAACATTCGAACACAGATATCCCCTACAAATTTGAACTGGAATTCGGAAGTCAAATAATTGAGGAAAGAAGGGAGGGAAGTTGAAGCATTAAATAAGCGCTTCCTATCTTCTGACCCCAAGGGGTAGGGCTTCCGTACACGAGAGTCAACGTCCATGTCAGCCTTTTGCCCCCACCAAATGCCACCAAAGATGATGGACATTGGACTCGGTCCCGGTACTGTACGGCCACTGCAGCCCCCACTCATCCCACTCTCCTTGCCTACTCGCTTCTTTTACCCAACACGTGGCGATCGGAGGGGCATTCCTGTAAAATGAAACAGGGAATGCATCGTACGGGGGGATGCGATACGGCGATCTCTTAGTCTGTCCTTTTCCGTTCATTTTTTTTCGGTAATCTCTTTTTCCGTTTATTTTAATTACCGAATTAGGGCATTCACCCCTGGGTTCCACGGCCCTAATAATGCGCTGTCCGAATTCCGACCCAGGAACTTTGACTATTCCTCACAGGGGTGCCATATCCAAATGATTTTGTGATTCTTGCCATGTTCTATGACATAGCCCGGGAAGAGCTGCTTGGACGCAGCAAACGCAGTAACAAAAATGATTTTCGCTTGATATTTCTAAGCAGCACGTGAGTCATCTACCTTTTTGGAATACGAACAAGCCCTCAATGTGAATCTACGAAAGGCAAACGACCATACAAATGTGCCTGTGCAGCTAAAGTACATGCTGAAGGATTTAAAGATGGTATGTATGCTATCATTCTATGCGCCACATTCTTCGAACCCTCTCACTAAATAATGTTGAATAATACTTGACAATGATCATTATCAATATTTGTAGAGATATTTAATGATTGGAGTGTAACTATTAGTGCAATTCAAACCGTAATTTTGCAGAGGTATTAACCCAAGTGTTTGAACTATATGATTTTCGTAGGGCAATATTTAGAAGAGGGAATACCTTATTCTTGTTGATTTCTTTTCTTGAGATGATCGGAATGAAAGATATTCTTTTGAAAGATTTGGGATTCTCTCCCTAAGCTTCTTCTTCCTCAACCACAGTTTTGATGAAGAAAATCTGTGATATATAATAGGCAGAGAGAAGAACGATTCTCTTAAATAAAATCTCTTTATGTCTTCATCCATCAAGGTAGATAGTTAGTTGAGAAAATATCTCTTTATTAACTAACATGAATAAAACAAATGATAATTATCAAACTCTATTATATTCTAAGGTACCAATTAGAATCCGATCAACTCAGGTGGTCATATAATGCAAAAAAATATACTTTATTAACATTCTCCAACTTGGCCCATGTGACATTATTTGTGTTCGTCGTTTAATGATATTATAAAATGCGCGCGAATCAAAATTCTTCTTATGTTGGTCAAAGCGTAAATGATCATCAACTAATAAGGATCATGGCGTTTGTATATTATTAGTTCGACAAGTTCCCTTCCATGTATCTCAATATCAATTCTAGACTTAATATGATTGATAATGAGATATATTCATAATGGGCCAATGATAGTGTCTCTATCTAAGACAAATTCTGTTAACATCCACATAATTCATTCATGTATATGCATCGTCATGACAAACATTATTCATTAATGTACCAAAAATGATGAAATGAGCTCAGGATGTCATTATCTAAGAAGCATAAATGTGAACATCATTCAACAATCCTTCTAATGCTCTCATTCTTTAGACATGTTCCTTGAATGTCTTTGAGAGCAATCCTTTAGTCAACAGATCCGCAACCATAAAACTGGGGCTAGCGTGCTAAATGGACACTAGCTCTGAACTTCTTCTTTAATGGTAAAATATTTCAACTCCATATGCTCAGCACCCATAGATTACCTATCATTTTTAGAAAAGAAGACTGTTGTGGCATTATTGCAAAAAATTTTCAATGGCTTGGCAATATTGTCTACTATTCCAAGTCCTAAAATAAAGTTCCAGAACCATAATACATGGTTAGTGGCATCAAAGCAGACCATAGAGTATCAACAAGACCAATTACTTTGCACTCTTCTATAAGGTTGCTCCTCCAACTAATAGGAATAGATAGCCGAATGTGGATTTTCCAAATCCCCAATAAAAAAAGTAGTTATCATTTCTATCTGATATAGCTCGAAATCATAATGAGCCATCACTGCCATAGTAATTCTTAGTGAGTCCTGCGAGATAGGAGAAGAGGTCTGTTATGCCATCTTTTTGAGTGAAACTTTTAGCAACAACTCTAAATTTATGTTGTTCAATGTTGCCATTTGAGTCACATTTGGTCTTAAAGACCCACTTATAGCTAACTCTTTTTGAACCTTCACTCAAATCAACAAGATCCCAGACTTTATTATGTTCCGTTGATTTCAAATCTTTTTTCATGGCGTCTGAACACTTAGTTGATTTAGCACTTTCCATGACTTGTAAAATTGAAACTGGATGGATTATCAATTCCTAAGTCAACTTTTTGATTTTTTTGGGTAACCACATAATCACTCGAACAACAAATCTCCTTACCTAGAAGCTTGTTTAGGTCCATACATTGACTTCTTAAATTTACACACCATGTGCCCCTTTCCTTCAAAAGAACTTTGGTTGATCCATATAAACTTCTTCCTCTGAATCCCCAATCAAAAAAGTAGATATCATTTCTATCTGATACAGCTCCAAATCATAATGAGCCATCACTGCCATAGTAATTCTTAATGAGTCCTGCGAGACAGGAGAAGAGGTCTGTTATGCCATCTTTCTGAGTGAAACTTTTAGCAACAACTCTAAATTTATGTTGTTGAATGTTGCCATTTGAGTCACATTTGGTCTTGAAGACCCACTCATAGCTAACTCTTTTTGAACCTTCACTCAAATCAACAGGATCCCAGACTTTATTATGTTCCATTGATTTTAACTCTTTTTTCATGGCGTCTAAACACTTAGTTGAATTAGCACTTTTCATGACTTGTAAAATTGAAATTGGATAATTATCGATTCCAAAGTCAAATTTCTGATTTTTTTTTTGGTAAACCACATAATCACTCGAAACAACAAATCTCCTTTCCCTTTGGGACCGTCTAAATGCCACATTTTGTGGTTCTTCTACTATGAGTTCATTGGCGAAATTTTCATTGTGTTGAATTTGCTCATTTATTTGTTGTTATTGCTTGTCGTCAAACTATTCAACAACTGAGAATAACAATTTGAGAAGAAGTAATGGGTAGAGGAACTTGCACCCTTACTTCTTGAATTTCCACATTACGTGGCATTACACTCCTATTAATTTTATTTGTTTTCAATGAACTTAGCATTTTCAGCTTCAATAATTGTTGCATTATGGTTAGGGTAGTAAAATATATACCACTTAGATTTTTTTTAGATGACAAATGAAGAATCCACTAGTCATTCTTTCGTCCTATTTCTTTTCTTGTGGATTATAAATTCTTAATTCTACCGTGCAACCTCAAACAAGTAAGTGCCTTAAACTAGGTTTCCTCCCTATTAATAGTTCAAAATGAGTCATTGGCATTGCCTTCATAGTAACTCAATTTAGCAAATAGATAGCGGTTTTCAAAGTATGCATTCACAATGACAAGGGTAAAGAAGAGTGGCTTAACATATTGCTAACCATATCCATTGAGGTAAGGTTATGTATTTCTGTAATATTATTCTATTGCAATGTACCGGCATTGTGTACCAAGCACAAATACCATGCTTTTCTAAGAGTTAGCAAGCGGACTAGGACATTGTCCCGATTCCTTAGACTTTCCCTAATATTCACCACTTCTTTTGGATATGATAACTTTCATCTTTCTGTCCAATTGTCTCTTTGCAACCTCTAGGGCATCCGCTGATTGGAATTTTTGAATAGACAGTCTTTAGCTTAGTGCAGAAAGCTCTCTTTTTTCGCATTCCACTATGCACAAAGATATATACAAGAGTACATCTCAATCAATCTCCAAAAATCATGCTACACATCTCCTATAATCAATTCACCTTCCTAAACTATACTATCCACGTACCAAGAATAGAAGATTAGATACTACCAAAACAATATGCCAACTAAATACATGAATTACTCCCTTATATGGCTACTTACTATCTTAACAATTTTTCATGCAACAAATAGACATATCCATATGGTGAAAAAAACATTAATAAATGTAATGAAATACTTTTCTCCACCGACAAATGGAATGTCAAAGGTCCACATATGTCTATGTCCAATATCTCAAGTAGTTCTGTACTTTCTATGGCTACTTTCTTAATTGAGTGATTTGTGTTTTTACACTTAATACAATCCATACAAGTCTTGATATCATTAAAATCCAAATCATAAAGGTTCTCATTATTTATTAATCTATGTATTCTTTCCTTGTGTATATGACCCAAACATTTATTCCACAAATAAACTGAACTTTTATCAACTAGACAACATTTATTTCAAACAATTTCATGCAAGGTTAATCAAGTCTCAGCAAATAAATTATCAAGTTTTAATTTATATAAACGAAGAACATTGGAACTAGTAAAATGTTTATGCTTAAATAAACTAAAACATCCATTTCTAAACTAAAATAAAAATTAAACTGTACCAAGTTTCAATATAAAATTAAGTTTCAAACTGTACCAAGTTTCAATATAAAATTAAGTTTCTAGAAATAGAAGGAATATAAAGAGTTTGAAAAAAAATCTAAATGATGCCTGGTGTCTAAATGAAGCAATATGTTTCGCTACCTTCAATTGGAGCTTTAACTTGATTCCCCAAAATAATAAACTTGTCATTTGCCTTTATAGTTTGGATCCTAAGGAACCTTTGCTATTGAAAACATGAGGAGTACAATCAAAGTCAATCCACCATGTGTTATAAGGGACTGATGGCAAATTTGGTTTGAAACATACAAAAGTACTAGGCTTGTCTTTATTTTTGAACAATACCTCACATTTCTGGCAATCTTTTTGATGGTATCCATATTTGAAGCAAACACCTATCATTCTTCTATCCCTCCTGATGTACTTGGACAGATGACATATTATTCTTTAGGTATCCTTCATTGCCCTTTGGTCTCTTCTTTCCTGGTCTCTTTTTTAAGATCAGTTTGGCCATGAGATTATTGAGTGAGTTACATTTTTCTAAGCCTCATTTCCCCTTAAATCAACAAAATTTGTAGTTCTACCACATTCATTTGTCCTTTATGGTATTATAATTTACCTAGAATGGACCATACTCAAAGCATTCTTCATCGCACGCATCGTAAACAGAACCATCAATGATCACATATATCAATACACTTATGACTCAGATAAAGTGTAGGTGCGCGACATATAAATTACATGTTATAATTTGAATATGCTTATTTCTAAATGGTCCTCCTTAACCGTATGGAGCTCAAATCTTAAACTTTATACTGAAATTTTAGAGTGCAAAAGAATTGGAATAGTTTATTTCTATAGAATAATATATAAAATGTTGCTATAATCAAATAGCATCAATGTGCTGAATTCCCACTAAACTATAGTATCATTACATGATGTGATGCCCATATGAGCAATATGGTCATGAAAGACCATGAGTGGTAAAGCCTTAGTGAGCAGATCTGCTAACATAGAAGTTGTACCAATATGCTCTATAGCTAACTGACCACTCCGAGTTCTTTCTTTAACAACTAGGAACTTAATGTTAATATGCTTAGACTTTGAAGAGCTCCTATTGTTATTGCAATATACCACTGCTGACTTATTGTCACAAAATAACTTCAGTGTTCTTTCTGTTCCATTAACGATTTGCAGCTCGATGAGAAAATTTCACAGCCATATTTTATGATTAGATGCTTTGTAGCAAGCTACGAGTGTCTACTTAGCACTCTTCCAAGAGACAACTCCATCAGCCACCAAATAAACATAACCTACTGTAGATTTGCCACTGTCTTAACATCCAGCGAAATCAGAGTCTAAATACCCAAAAATCTCCAATTATTCTTATTTCCTATATGTGAGCATGAAGTGTTTTATTCTCTGCAAATATCGAAAACCTGTTTGGTTTTCTTCCAGTGATCCATACCACAATTGTTAAAATATCTACTTAACATTTCAACTATGTACACAATATCCGAATGCGTAAATACTTAAGCATACATCATACTCCCAATGATAGATGTATAAGGAATGTTTTGCATTTCTTTTCTCTTAAATTCATTCTTGGGGCATTGACTAAGACCGAGGTATCACTTGGCTTACAATCCTTCATGCTAAATCTAGCCAATACCCTATTAATATAGCTCTTTTGCAATAATCCAAGGATACCTCGAGAGCGTTCACAATGAATCTGGATCCTTGATAAAAAAAGAGGCGTCACCAAGATCTTTCAATTCAAATATTTGTGATAGAAATCTCTTGGTTTCGTGCAGTAAGCCTATATCATTGCACACCAATAATATGTCGTCGACAAATGAAACAAAAAATATGTACTTACTCCCACTGAACTTAGGGCATATACATTCATCGACTAGATTTATCTCAAAACAAATGAGAAGATAATTTGATGAAACTTGTAATACCGTTGACAAGAAGTTTACTTGAGCCCATACATGGATCTCTTCAATTTACAGACCGTTTTCTTCAGCTCTCCAACTTTGAAGTTTTCTGGCTGCACCATACAAATCATCTCATCAACATCACCATTGAGAAATGTGTTAATGCCATAGAAGTTACTTTTTAAACACACTTTTAGACCTTAAATCTTAGCTAAGAACATTCATTCTACTTGGTTTATGAGTTGAGTTAGGCTGAGTTGTAAGTGCCTATGCTTTTAAGAAGGGTGAATCTCCATCCTCTAAGTTCTTTGGATGTTGTGTAGGATTTCATCAATAGAAAATATGCCAAATAAGAAGTCAACAAAATCTGATTGAGTCAGGAGTCCAACACATCAAACCATGCATGATTTGGAGCTAAAATAAGGAAGTCATGGCCAAACGATGTAAATTGCGCAGAACAAAACAAGCATACCATGGTAGTGCAAGGCTGCACTGCGGTAGCCATGTTTCCCAGTGTAGACAGCAACCCAGCCAACGAGCAAGTAAAGCCACTTTTGTATTTTAAAAGGTTATGCCAACTCGTGCTTGGTTGGCGGTGGGGCCCACGACTTTGTATCCCACATCAACCAAACTAAGCTTGCAGGCGGTGGAAATGCCCTATAAATAGAGGCGTGCCCCACAAGGTTAAATAGCTTTCGACAAGGCAAGGTCTCAGACAGAGCTCTCATTGAATTAAAGTCACCGTCCCGGATGTTAGAGTAAGGGTCGTGGGTGGAAGAGTTAAGGCATCAAGCTCATAATTGGTGTTTGAGATTCCTTCTTCCTTTGTCTACTTTTCCTTCATTTCGGTTTCTTGTCTTTCAATCCGATGAGCATGTTCTTTAACTTGACGATGTTCAGCTAGTTTCATTTTCTAGGGTAGTAAGTGTATCTTAGTGTTTATTTCATCCATGTATTAAACTTATATTTCCCAGATCTATGGAAGTATTCTATTCCCTTAATATTTACTATACTTCATGCGTTTATTGATGTTTAGCCAACTCGATAAATCGATCTAAGGAGCAGTGAGGAGCCACAAGACTGAGAATCCCATCGCTTAGAAATAATCATATCGAGATATATATTAGTCATTCTTAGAGTTAGAAGAGACGTGTGAGAAGGCCCGAGAGGTAGCCATCACCCTAGGAATCCCAATACAACTATGAACATGACCTTTGGTCCCTTAACTCTAACTACCTAGAGATAGAGTGGGTTAGGATCATCCTAGGGATACATCCTTGTTACAGCGAGAGTCAGATTAGGTGACTTTAGAACCCGTGGATAGGTTGCCAGATTAGGTGACTTTAGAACCCGTGGATAGGTCACCAGATTAGGTGACTTTAGAACCCATGGATAGGAAAAATGGACGCTTACTTGGTTCAGTTAGTTAAGTTCAAGAGGATTGAAATTGACCTAAGTGAAAGCAAACCCTAAAATTGCTTTCTTGTTGAGTTTGTATAAAGTTATTTCTGTTTTCCATAGAGTTTCCACTTTTACTCATTTTCTTGCTCTTTGTGCACCCTATCAACTATTGTATGGTTTGACTTAATTCATGTGTTCTAAGTTCCTGCTCGCATGGGAATTGAAGACACGAGATAGCCTTTTGGGAATTTCATGCTCTTGATGTATTGTGGTGTGAGTATTATATACATGATGTACATGTTGTAAAAATGGATACAAAAGATTACAATGAAATCTTGGTATAATGCTCTCCATCAAATCTTTGATTCCCTCCATTACTCCCCCGCAAGCGTAATGGGAGTGTCGCGAACATTGAGCTTGGACCAAAGAAGAGTAAACCGAGAGGTAGAAAGTCCCTTGGTGACAATATCAGCAATCTGATTAGATGTCCCAATAAAGTGAATAAGAAGCCGACACTGAGAGACACGTTCTCGAACAAAATGATAGTCAACTTCAATGTGCTTGGTCCGTGCATGAAAGACGGGATTATTCGTCAAATAGACAGTAGAGAGATTGTCGCACCATAGAACGGGAGGGGAACATGAGCGAAGACCAAGTTCATGAAGAAGCGACTGGATCCATATGAGTTCGGCGGTGGTGTTACCAAGACTCTTATACTCTGATTCAGTACTAGAGCGAGCAACAGTTCGTTGCTTTTTAGAACTCCAGGAAATCAAGTTGGAGCCCATGTAGATGGCAAAACCACCAACGGAGCAGCGATCTTCAGGATTACCAGCCCAGTCAGCATTAGAGAATCCATGCAGAGAAAAGGTCGGGTCCGGGCAAAGATGCAAGCCAAAAGTGATGGTACCCTTCAAATAGCGTAGAATTCGCTTGATAGCTGTCTAGTGTGCAGTAGAAGGATTGTGCATAAACTGACAGACATGTTGGACAGCATAAGAGATATCTGGCCGTGTAAGAGTCAGATATTGAAGAGAACCAACCACCTGACGATAGGAAGAAGGATCAGGTAGAGGATCACCATCGGAGATAGAAAGGCGCGAGCCAGACCCCACAGGTGTGGAGGATGGCTTACAAGTCAACATGTCGGCCCGAGCAAGAACAGAGTGAATATACTTCGTTTGAGTCAGAAGGAGACCATTCTCATGAGGACGTACTTCAATGCCAAGGAAATAATGAAGGGGACCCAAGTCTTTCATGGAGAATTCTTTTATAAGGAGACCAAAAGGCCCGTGAAGGGCGCATTTGGAGAGCCAGTTAAAATGATATCGTCCACGTAGACTAGCAGAAATATCACATAATCAGCAGCACGCAAGATAAATAGGGAGGTATCAGCGACAGACCCAATAAAACCAAGCTTTAGTAAGAACGTGCTGAGGAGTAAGAACCAGGCTTGGGGTGCTTGTTTGAGACCATATAGAGAGCGGTGAAGCTTGCATACATAGTGAGAGCGCAGGGGATCATAGAAACCAGGAGGTTGACGCATATATACCTCCTCATCCAAATAACCATAGAGAAATGCATTCTTAATGTCCAGTTGACGAATAGGCCAATGCAAAGAGATGGCAATGGATAGAATTGTACGAATAGTAACAGGCTTTATAACAGGACTAAAGGTGGCATCATAGTCAATACCTTCCTGCTGAGAGTAACCCTGGGCAACCAAGCGAGCTTTGAGTCGGTCAACAGAGCCATTCGGATTTTGTTTGACCTTATACGCCCATTTGCATCCAATGATCTTCCGATCAGAAGGAGGAGGAACCAAATCCCACGTGTGATTCTCAAGCAGAGCCTGATATTCATCTTACATGGCCGCAACCCACCGAGCATCCTTGGAAGCTGCCGAAAAGGATCGTGGTTCAAGAGCATCAGCCTGAATGGTGAAAGCAGAGGGATGGCGAGCAATGGAAAACCTCCGCGGTGGTAATGACCCATCCTGTGAGCGAGTAACCATTCGATGCGTCCTCAAAGAAGGTACGGTGGGACTGTCAGATAGAGCTGATGAGCTAGGAGCAGGCTCAGCAGGTAAAGGAAGGGGTGCTGGAGCCACACTGGGAGAAGGTATCACTGCTGGGATTGGTGATGGAAGAGGGGAGGGTAAAGGAAGAGATAAAGGAAGACAAGAGTTGGAAGTACCTGAAGGAGGAGCTGTCGGGGCTACAGCAAGAGGCCACTGCTATAGCAAGAGGCCGCTGCAGTGCAGTCATATCAGTCGCCTGAGGAGCATAAGGAAAGTGCTGCTCATAAAAAAGAACAGTGCGGGCAACAAAAATTGTACCAGACACAGGATCAAGACACCGATACCCATGAAAATTCAGCGGATATCCTAGGAAGACACACGGATGAGAGCGAAAAGAAAGCTTGTGTGGAGCATATGGTCTAAGGTAAGGATAACAGCGACAACCGAAGACCCGAAGAAGGCTATAAATCGGGGATGAGCCATGTAAAAGTTGGAAAGGAGAAGAGAAGTGAAGAGAACACGTGGGAAGACGATTGATGAGGTAAACAGCTGTTTCAAAGGCATAAGCCCAGAACTTAGTGGGTAAATGAGAGTGGGCAAGAAGAGTAAGACCCATGTCAACAATATGCCTATGCTTGCGTTCGGCAGAGCCATTTTGCTGAGGGATATGAGGACAGGAAATACGGTGTATAATGCCATTAGATTGTAATTCTCGTTGAAAATCATGAGAGAGAAATTCCTTGGCACCATCCGATTGCAGAGCTTTAATTTTTCGATCAAGTAAATTTTCAACTTGAAGACGGAAAGCACGAAATATCTGAAGAACATCAGCTCTGGATTTCATGACGAAAAACCAAGAGAACTTACTATAATCATCGAGGAAATGAATGTAGTAAGAATGGCCAGTGGAGGACAAGAGAGGTGCAGGTCCCCAAATATCAGTATGAATTAATTGCAATGGAAAAGAGCTTTTATTCATTGTAGATGGAAACGAAAATTGAGAAATTTTTCCCATGCAACATGAAGAACAAACATGATGAACATGATCATTCTTAAAGCTAGGAAAGGAAGATGACAGGACTTTTTGAACAATAGAAAAGGCAGGATGACCGAGACGCTCATGTCACAGAGTGCTGGATGCAGAAGAAGTAAGGAAGGCGCGAGGTGTAGCAGAGCGACTGACACTAGGCTGCAAACAGTAGAGACCATCTTTAAGTGGCCCTCGAAACAGCTCCTGATGAGTTTGTAGGTCCTTCACAACAAAATAAGAGGGGTGAAATTCAAAAAAGCAAGAATTATCTCTAGTGAATTTAGGAACAGAGAGAAGATTTTTAAAAATGCTAGGTGCACAAAGAATGTTATTTAATGTAAACAGACGATTAGAAGTGGAAAGAACAGAGGAACCGGAGGCAAGAATAGCTAAACCTGATCCATCACCAATTACGAGCTGTCCAGGAATTGATGGATCATCCTGGACAGTCAGATTTGAGAAATCAACAGTGACGTGATGTGTGGCACCCGAATCAGCATACCAATCCAAATTCCGGTTACTGGATTCTCCTTCAAACATGAGATGGGCCTGTGGAATTTGGAAATTTTGTGGCAGGTACGGACAAAAAGCAGCAATGTGCCCGGATTGAGTGCACAGCTGGCAAGAGACACCAGAATTCGGGCCTTGAACTGATGTTGGAGCCCACTGTCTCTGGCGAAGCCCATCAAAGGATCGCTGGTTGGGCTGCTAAGTGGAGGCAGATGGACTGAAGCTGCCTGGGCCGTGGCCCAAGATGCCTGGCGTCCAAACTTGAGTGGTACAACCCATATGGTTGCCTGACCCGGACCGATAGAAACCCGGATTGAAGCCTCGTCCTCTTCCTCGGCCATCAGAAGAAAAATTAGGGTTAGCAGAGTGAAAGAAAATTTTAGGAGTTTCCTCTTCCACCTCGTGAGAAGCCACGTACCCGCTGACGAGAAGAAGACGGTCGAGGGCCAACAACAGCGTTGATTGTCGGCGTGAAGCTGCTAAGACCAGAGAGTGGAACCCCTGTTCGTGATTGACGGTAAGCATGACGAGCTTCTTGATTAAGAAGGAGGGCTGAGAGATCTTCCGTAGACATGGTTGCAATGGTGGGTGCGAGGGACAGGATCAGTGGTTCCCACTCTTTACCGAGTCTCAAAAGGACCCGATCATTCAGCTCTGCTACTGATTTGGTTTGGCCAAGCAGTGTAAATCGATTTGCCAGGTCAGTCACATTTTTCAGGTATTCGGCCATACTCTGTCCTCCTTTACTGACATCACGCCATTCTTGCTCCACGAATTCCTTTTGTGCGTAGGTCTGTGAGTCAAATAGATTTTGAAGCTTTGTCCAAGCAGCTGCAGTCGAGTTGAGACCAACCAATTGGAGGCCAATATCAGGGGTAACCGAGATCATTATGTAAGAAAGACAAAACTGGTCGTACTTTTTCCATTGTTGATATTCTGGATTGATGATCTCCATTGTATTGTCTCCCTGGTTTTCGGTTACTATGGGAGAAGGGGCTGGCAGTGTGCCATCTGCATAGCCGAGAAGATTGTATGAACTCAATAGTGGAGCCACGATACTTTTCCACAGGTAATAATTCTTTCCATCGAGCTTCATGGGAATGGTAGGGATGGTGTTGGGCAGTGAAGGTTGATTATCACTGTTGAGAGCCATGGTGTTGGATTGTAATAGAATCAGAGGAGAATCAGAGACGAGAACAGGACAGAGGGCTTTAGAGAAAAGAAAGAGGCAGGCGAAAGACAGAGACAAGGACAGAAAGTCAGATGAGAGTTTTCTCGATTAAGAGCTCTGATACCATGAAGACACGAGATAGCCTTTTGGGAATTTCATGCTCTTGATGTATTGTGGTGTGAGTATTATATACATGATGTACACGATGTAAAAATGGATATAAAAGATTACAATGAAATCTTGGTATAATGCTCTGTATCAAATCTTTGATTCCCTCCATTAGGAATGATACTCGCTCATTGGGTTTACTACTTGCAATCCATCCTCTTGTGGGTTGAATAGTGAACAAGTTTTAGGTGCCATTGTTGAGATCGAAGTGTATCTATCAACTTGAATTGAAGCATTTGACTTCGACCAAATCGATTTATTTTTTCCTTTTCCTTGTATTGTAGTTTCTTGGTGTATGAGTAGGAGATCCCAACAAGATTTGCTATCGCTTGATTTGGAAATAGAGCGAACGCTCATTTGGAAAAAGCGAAAACAATCACTTGTGGAGATTTCAACTCCCCCCCCCCCCCCCCCCCCCCCCCCCCAAAGGCACTATGTTAGGCCATGAACGAACAACAGGTTGAGTATCGCCAAACCAACCGTGCAAGCTCACACGTTCGAGATTAGACTTGAGATGCTCCAAATGATTTGAATAGCATGCTCATTTAGTGGCGTACCAAATGAGGATCTTCATGCCCATCTTGCTACCTTTAATGATTTATGTGATATTTTAGACAAAACAAGGTTCCTCAAGATTATATAAAAATGGCTTTGTTTCCTTTCTCTCTTAGGGACAAGGCAAGGACCTGGCTTAACTTGTTCCCACCAGGATCCCTAGACAATCGGGACATCATCGTGGAGAAGTTCCTCACGAAGTGTTTTCCACCATCCAAGATGGCCAAGTTGAGGAGCGATGTCGCATCATCTAAGCAACTTCCGATAGAAACCTTACCGGAAGCATGGGAACATTATGGGGGCTTATTCCACAATTATCTACATCATGACCTCCTGATCTAGCAAGTGGCAAACAACTTTTATAATGGAATTTTGGATGCCTTACAAACCTATATTAATGCTGCTGTAGGAGGCACGATACTTGAAAAGACACCGGAGGAGGCATATGAACTCATTGAGGCGTTAGCAACAAATGTGGTGTCAGAGCGAAACCTGGCTGAAGAGGGGATAGCCGAAGTCCACTCGGTGTGATACTCTAATAGCCCTCTAAGCCAAGATGGATGCCTTAATGGCAACCATAAAGCCACAAGGAGCCGAAGCAGCCTCGATGGTCTTTGATAACTATCCAATGAAAACCAAGCACGAGAAGGCAAATTTTGTGGGGAGTAACTCGAGGAACAACCCGTATTCAAGCACTTACGATCTGGGTTGGCAAAACTATCCCAATTTTTCATGTATTAACAGCTTGCCAACTCAATAGCCGGGTTTCCAATCTATGCAAAAACCAACCCTGAGTGACTCCAAACGACTTACAAAACTAGAGAATGTTTTTATTGAGCCTATGGTGGCTAACAAGAACACTAATGTTAGTGTTCAATCCAACACTAATAGCATTGTTACCTTGCATGCACAAATGAAGAATATGGAGATGCAAATAAGGCAAATTACCCAAGTCGTTGCAGTTCAGGCATAAGAATCACTCCCAAGCAACACGAAGATAAATCCAAGAGGAGGCGGATCCGAGCATGTGAATGCCATCACACTAAGGAGTGGGAAAAATGTAGGTTTCAACCTCAACCAGCCAAGTGTTGGAGCAAAAGGACAGAAACAAAACCCTTTAGCATTTTGTGAAACCCTCGGAGCACGCCACGATGTCCAAGATGCCCACCACAGTTAGAGGGTTTTCTCAAGAAAGCCATCCAACAGCAGGTGCACTGTAGTCCATAGGTTCCAGCTCCATGGTGCTAGTGCTCCTAGAAGCTGAAAATATAGGGACACCAAGCAAATTAGCAGGTAGCGGAAACCGGCACACCAGGGTATCCAACAGCTATACCATGGTGCCCCTTGACCAGAATGACTAGACTGGCCCAAACAACTTTCAGATAGAGAGTATCAACCCACACCCATCCAAATTGACCCAAAGGAAGGAAGATAGCTCCAATATGCCCACTAGACATACCCTCCATTACCATATCCACAGAGAGCAAGGCCGGATCAATATGATTTTCAATTCCATGAGTTTCTTGATACATACCATAAACTATGCATTAACATCCCTTTTGCAGAGGTATTGGAGCAGATGCCAAGTTATGCCAAATTCAAGGAAGCTTGTCGACTACAAAACGGTCGCACTAACAGAGAAGGCAAGTGCAATCCTTTAGAAAAAACTCCTCCAAAGTTCAAAGACCTAGGGAGTTTCACTATCCTTTGTTCTATTGGTAAAAGTTTTGAAGGTAAGGCATTGTGCGACTTAGGTACTAGCATTAATCTCATGCCTTATACTGTATTCAAGGAATTAGGAGTAAGTCAGGTTAAGGGAACTATAGTAGCATTGCAATTAGTTGATAGGTCATTGGCTTACCCCCTAGGAATTGTAGAGGATGTTTTAAGGTAGACAAATTCATATTCCCTATTGACTTCACTGTTGGGATTATGATGAGGACAGGAACTTCCCTATAATTTTGGGTTCCCCCTTCTTGGCAACTGGTTGAGTACTTATCGATGTGCAGAAAGGAGAATAAACTGTGCATGTGAACTACCAGGAAGTAACATTTAATGTCTGTAATGCTTTGAAACATCCTTCTAAGGCTAATGAAGTTCTCCCCATTGATGTAATTGAATAGGTGTCTATGGCAGCAATCAAAGAAATAACACCTGAGGATTCACTCGAATAGGTCCTAGCAGGAAAGCTAACTTTAGATGATGAAGATTCACAATATACCCTCAAGGTATTGGAGTCCTGCACCCCGATGCCACAAAATTTGTCATATTTGAAATTTTTGGAGGTCAGACCTAAATCCTTAAAGCCATCCATTCATGAGCCACCAGAGCTGGAGCTTAATCCACTGCTAGAGCACTTAAAGTACGTTTTCCTTTGTACTTCTTCCACTCTTCTTGTTATTATTGCATCAGACCTAACACCTGTGCAGGAAGAAAAGGTCCTTCGAATCCTATGGACCCGCATGAAAGCAATCAAGTGGACTATGGCTGATATTCGAGGAATCAAGCCCTCGATATGCATGCATAAGATCGTCCTCGAGGAATATCACAAGGAGTTGATGGAAGGACAAGAAGGCTTAACCCTGTCATGAAAGAGATAGTCAAGAAAGAAATCCTTAATTGGCTAGATGCATGTATAATCTTTCCTATCTCTAACAGTAGGTAAGTAAGACAGTCATTGAAAATGAAATTAATGAGTTAATTCCAACTAGAATAGTGATCGGATGGAGAATATGCATGGATTACCGCAAGCTAAACAAGGCCACACATAAGAATTATTTTCCATTTCCCTTTATTGATGAATACTTGATAAACTTGCAGGTAAGGAATATTTTCGTTTCTTGGATAGCTATTTAGGGTATAATCAAATTGCTATAGCTCCTAAGGATCAGGAGAAAACCATATTTATATGCCCCTATGGCACATTTGCATTCAAGCGAATGCCTTTCGGCTTGCGTAATGCACTGGCCACTTTTTAGTGCTGTATGATGTCTACATTTTCAGATTTTATTGAAAAGTACACATAAGTTTTCATGGATGATTTTTTTGGTGTTCGACAACTCATTTGGCAAGTGTTTGGTTAATTTGTCTCTTGTCCTTAAAAGATATAAGGAAACTAACCTTTTATTAATTTGGGAAAATAACATTTCATGGTAAAAGAAGGCATGGTTTTGGGACATAAAATTTCTAAAGATGGCATGGCGGTAGATAGGTCCAAAATTGCCTTAACTGAAAAGTTGCCACCACCAACAAATGTTAAAGGTGTTAGGAGCTTTTTAGGATATGCTGGTTTTTATAGAAGGTTTATTAAAATTTTTTCAAAAATAGCAAAACCATTGTGTAACCTCTTGGAAAAGGATGTTCCTTTCATGTTTAATGATGAATGCTTGCACGCCTTTAATGAGTTGAAAGCAAGAGTTGTTTCTACATCGATTATAGTTACCCTTGATTGGTCTTTGCCTTTCAAGCTATTGTGCGATGTGAGTGATTATGCAATTGGTGTAACTCTAGGCCAAAGGAGAAATAAGATCTTCCATCCTATATATTATGCAAGCAAAACACTAGATGAGGCTCAAATCAACTACATGACGATTGAGAAGGAGTTTCTTGTTGGATTTTTGCCTTTGATAAATTCTGATCATATTTGATTTGCACTACAGGTATTGTCTATATTGATCATGCAACAATCAAGCACTTAATCCAAAAAAAGATAAACCACAACTCATCAGATTGGTCCTTCTCCTACATGAGTTTGACCTTGAAATTCGAGACTGAGAGGGATTAGATAATCAAGTGGCAGGTCATTTATCTCGACTTGAGAACGAGGAGTATACAGAAAAATCGGTAATTAACAAGTTCTTCCCCGATGTACAAGTTCTTGCCGTATCATATGCTTCCTGGATTGTGGATATTGTAAACTACTTAGTTTTCTGATTCATTCCATCCAAATTTAATGCTCAACAAAGGAAACGATTTTTGAATGATTGCATGCGATATGTATGGGATGAGCCTTATTTGCTTATAATAGGGCCTAATCATATTTTAAGAAGATGTGGTCTAGATAATGAACAACTTAACATACGGAGAAGTTGTCATGAATCTCCTTGTGAAGGTCATTATGGTGGACACAAAAAGGCTTAGTAAATATCAGCATCAGGATTTTATTGGCCAACTATCTTTTGTGATGCCTTGCCTACGTGTCAAAATTGGTTACATGTTAATGAGTAGGGAATACTTCGAGATGCTGATTCGCCATCATCCACATTGATGAATTTTTCAGCATCCTTTGCCATTGGGCAGCTCAAGTAAACCTGCATAGACACACTTATGTGAATAATAGAACTAGAATCTCTCCACCAAATATGTCTAGGTATAGAGATCAAATTAACCTAAGAACAAACCAAGGTGAGAAGTGTACCTTTCTTCGCATGCCAAGCATGTTATTCAGTACAATCCTTCTTCACATGTCTACCTTTCTTGCAAAAGAAACAGGCTAAAGCATCTTGTTGCTTCTGCTATTTTTTTTGTGGTTAAGCACCCACAACTTCCTTATTTTCAGGCCTTTTCTTTCCCTTACCCTTACCCTTACTCTTACTCTTGGACATCGATGTTAGGTGAGCACTTTGTGTCTTATCCTGCTTCAATCTCTCCTCCTCTTACACACAGTGAGAAACGAGCTCATTAAGGCTCCACTTCTTCTTTTGATGATTGTAATTGACCTTAAATTGACTGAGTTGTGCAGGGAGAGAGATCAGAACCAAATGTATAAGCAAGTCCTCAGATAGCTCTAACTTAAGTGCCTTAAGTTTTGAAGCAAGATTAGACATCTCCATGACATACTCTCGAATGTTCCCTTTGCTTGTACACCTCATCGAGATAAGTTTCGATAAATGTGTGCATGAATAAGCCTTTTTCTTTCTTTCAAAATGCTTCTCAATGGCTTCAAGGAACAACTTGGCATTTGTCTCCCTAGAGATAATGCCACTGAATGTCTCTAGAATTGCATGCTTCATGATCATTAGGTTCATCCTATTAGAGCGTTCCCACCGCTCAAAGTCCCTCTTTGCCTCAATGGAACTATTAGCTGTAAGTGGTTGTTCTATTCGAAGGGCCAATGCAAATCCATGCAATTGAGACGATCATAGTATTCACTTTCTAGACTTTAAAATTTATACTCGTAAGCATGGGGATGGAATTAATTTAGCAAAAATTGTACTACCAGAATTGTTAATTGAATCAGAGAACAAATAAAACAAAAAAAAAGGAATTTAATTAGCTCACATATTTAAGTAACTAAATAAATAAAATAATAGCCCATCCCATTACAAGATACCTAGCCCAACATTGATGTTTCATCTTAGGATGAAAATGTTAGCTTGTAAGTTGTACTCTCAGCGCAATAATCAAATACTAACAATCAATCCAACCAAGCAATGAGCCTTCCTTTGGGCCGACTGACATTTGCATGGAAACTTAAGGATCATCATGGATTTATTATCGGAGGCATGTATGAAACTTGGCCAAACAGTGACTTCCTTTGGGCCAATCACTGCCTACATGAAATTCCACACATGCAAATATTTTATATATCCCAAAATTATATCAATCTATACAATAGAGCTCACTGTGGCAAGATTTTGCTTCAATCAACCCATCTTAGAGTGCTAGACATACATAAGCCATTATTCTATTCAAGAAATCGAAATTAATTCGAACCAGGCTATAATTATGCCTAAACTAAATTGAATTGAGTAAAATTGAACTTAAAATGGACTGAGTAGAGCTAAAACCACCGAATTAGACCGAATATAAATTAAACCATGATAAATTTGATCTTCCTTATACTAACTCAGATCAAATTATACTTAAACTGATTAATTTTCTATCCAAACCATATGAATCAGTCATAATTAACCTCAAATTAAATTGCCAAAACACAAATTAAACCAACTAAAAAGAAATTTAAATTGAATTGGTAATTGTGTGGAATCGGTAAAAAAATGTTGGCCCCATGTTTGACCAATCTTAACATATGCAGATGAAATTCGCGTCCTAAATGACATCTTGTAAAGTGTGAGGATTAGTGTACAGATACCACAAGTGAATTTCTGATTCTATGTTGGGCGTCTTTGGAATTCACCAAATCATCGGGCATCAAATCATCCACTCTCTTGAGTTTATTCTGTTGGAGTAGAAGGACCAAATACAATATGCATGATGATTTCCTTACAATCTTCCAATGGAGCACCCAATGCTGCTCCTAACTTATTGGTATGCTTGACAGTGAATAGATAAGCTTTTCTTAGATATTCATGGCTAAAACGTGTGACTCATGGACCATAACTCTATCAATTGCACATTAATGCCCGATGATTTGGTGATTTCCAAAGACGCCCATCATAGAATCAAAATTCACTTGTGGTATCTGTACATTATCCTCACACTTTACAAGATGTCATTAAGGCCCATTACTAAACTTCATTAGATCACATAATCGGGTCAACTATTAGGATAGAGTAGATACTTGGTCAATGATATATTGTTGGACCACACAAGTCAGATAAAAATCTAACATGGAGTTGGTAGCAGCATCTCACTGTGTAGATCCTCTTCCCTATGCTAGTTTGGCTTGCACTTTGGTTCTTCTTTAGATGCAAATTATAGCACATCCATGCCATCTTTTGATCTTTAAGAACTTCTTTGACTCTCCTTAGTGTTCAAAATTTCATCTTTTGATGATAGGTGGATAGCATGGCATAGACATGTCGAGAATAGGCCTTCCTGCAGGCACAACATTGTAAGCTTATGGTAGATCCACCGCTATGAATTGCATTTTGTAAGTGGTGCATTGTGACTCTTCCCTACCTGCAAATTCAAAGAAACATTCCCCTTGCATTTCTAATCAAAGGCACACAACAATTTGGAGTGTTGTGTCCAGGCATCAAGAAATAAGATATTGGTTGAGCTTCCATCATCAATTAAGATGCTTTAGACCCACGTTCATCAATACTTTAGACCCATATTCATCCTATCTGAGTGAAAATAGTAAGAGCATCATCATGTTGCCCATTCTAAGTGTCATGCATCTTTAGCAAAGAAAGTGATTATTGAGGCTTTCACTGCCTTTGCACTGGTCACTGCATGGAGCTCAATAGGGATAGTCTTCCTTTTCACTACATCGCCAATGATTACATTGATAACATGTTCCCCTAAGGCCCTTTCTTTCAGGGAAATTTCCTAATGGCTCTTGGAGGAATAGTCACACAACAAATTCTGATCTCCTTCTAGGCTTCGTCTATGTTTGTTATTTCAATGATGTCACAAGCTTTCCCTCTGCCCTCGATGTAATGATGAAGATGGCCTTCTCGTATTAACTATTCAATCTTGCTCCTCTGGTCCTTCATTCTTCAATGTCATGTCTAGATAGTGAGTTGCAACTACAACACTTATAAAATTTGAGGCCCAAGATTTTTCTTCTTTGTCGGTGTGGGAGGTCAAAGTAGATTCTGTCTACTTTTGATCAAAATGACCGCAAAGGAACTATCAGCGAGATGAACTATTCTCTTTATCTCATGAAACCTCCATTATATTTTTCTGGTATTTAGAATGAGGGTTTAGTCTTCAACCTTCACTGGAAAGTAGTCATCTTCTCTCTTTAGCTCGACTCTTCCTCCTCCGCAGATACATTAAGGAATGATTCGTACCATTGGCAAAGCGTTTTGCTCTCTTTTTCTTGCATGATGAATATTTCTATAGCAACCTCCTTTACATGGCAAGATCCCATGAATCTCTCCAAGAACTTTTTCTCATAACTTCTTGTAGCTTTTTTCTGAGCTAGACCCTAGGGATGGGAAATAATCCATTGCAATGCCTAACAGTTTTTTGGAAACTAAAAGCATTGAATCTTCTTAGTGACACCATTCCCAAGCAGCGAAGCTATGTGTTTTCTCATATGCCCCATTGGACCCATCTTTCCATCAAAGGAAGATATCTAGAGTATTGTGAATTTAGATGAAGAGTCACTATCAAGATGTTCTTCATGAGGTGGCTTGTAATGTCCTTTTCCGTCAAAGACAACTCCTATATCTTTCTAGTTTCTTCTACAACTCTTGAGACCTTTTCAACAACCGTGTTTTGAACATCTTGATGGGTAAATGGTGTCGGGGCTGACATTTGCCTTGGAATGGAAGGTTTCTCCTAACTTCTCTTGCACTCGTGGGGAATCTTCCTTAAGGTTTGCAGTTTAGTTGTGGGACATGGCTTTGTCCTATATTACTTTCATACTATGGCACTTCATAGATCATGCGATAGTTCAGCATCCAACTACAGGTCTTGAGGGTTATTGATGGGTTGTGGCCTGCAGCACAAGCCCAGTACTGAGAGTAGCCCCTAGCCCAAGAGGACAAGCCCAGAGTGTGCTGCAAGCCTCAAGAGAGCCAGATGAGGAAGGAGGGACGTGCAAGCTGCTCCACTGGCCCATGCACCCTTTATTCTCCGGCTTGTACCAGACTTTCCCTATATTATTTAATTGACACGCTGAAATAAAACGCGAGGACTCTTTTGGAGCATCTTGGCTTTTCTCTCCTATCAATCCTCCTCGCTTAACCAAATCATCAATCCTGTTTCGCATAACTAAACTCAAATCCAACATTTACAACCATAACATTTGGCGCCGTTTGTGGGAATGAATGAGAAGCCATGGTTCGTACTCATAGTAACCGGGCAACAACAAGCTCAGCTTGCAACCCCCCTCTCCTGGAACCAGCCACAGCACTAATTCCCCACCAGCCTGAAGGCCCCGTGACCAACCACCCCATGACCAGTCGTGGCGAGCCGGCCCCAACTGACCTTCTAGAAAGCCTCCCTCTCAACACACGCCTAACAGTTGAACAGCTCATCGAGCGTCGAGTCACCACCATGGTAGAAGCCGCTATGTCCTGGCACCTCAGTGAGCTCCGAGAGGGAGGGGGAAACGTCGCGGGAATAGCTCCCCTTGTGGAAGAGCTAAGCTCAAGACTGGCTCCAATGCTAGACCAAGCAGCCCCATAGGGCAACTTTTAGATTGCCCAAGACGTATAGAAACTGGTGGAAGGTCAGGTCGCCAAAGCATTGGATACCAGTAACCGCTGCCAATATGGGCTACCCGTCACAGAAGAAGACATCACCAGGCCTTTCTTCTCCGAGATCCAAGTGGTGACACTCCCCCCGAAATTCAAGGTTCCCTAGATCAACGCTTATGATGAGAGATCCGACCTTGCGATGACCTTCAGACTCACGTCAACTCCCTATTAGGAAGGGGTGCCACCGACAAGATCCAATGCCTCCTATTCCCTGCTACGCTGAAGGGCCTCACCACCAACTGGTTCTATTCCTTGGAACCCGGGTCGATAGTTAATTTTGCATCACTAAAGGAAAGGTTCTTGGAGCACTTTGCAGGCACACTCCGCATCAAGCGGACCCTGATGGAGCTATTTGGGATGCATCAGTGAGAGAAGCCGTTCCATTGCCAATGGTATGAGCAATTTGTAAAGGTCGCGGCAAAGGTCGATGATTTAACATCAAAAAGAGAAGATGGCGGCATTCTAGCAAGGATTGCGCGACGAAGAATTCATCAAGAACCTAATCCTCGACCCCCTGAGTGACTTTGCTGACCTAGCAGCTTGCACACAATGCTTCATGGCCATCGAAGAGACCGACTGGAGGTGGAAGGATGACAAGCAGAAAGAGATAGTTGGGACATGGCTAGACGAGCGGCTGCCTTGAGACAGTAAGCAGGAGAAGTTCACCTCCCTGTTGGCCCCACGTGCAGTCGTCCTGGCCGAGGGGGAAAAGCGACGTTTGATCCGTACACCGTTGAAAATGAACGATACCCTCTAGCGATAGACAAACAAGCATTGCCGCTACCATAAAGCAGCGGGCCATGATACTGAGGACTATCGGTAGTTGAAATTCAAGATTGAGCAGTTGCTACAGGAGGGTCATTTGCAAGAGTACGTCCAGCAACCACATGCCAGGAACACATGGCACCGCAATGACATGGCGCGTCCCCAGACTGGACCAGCCGACTGTGAAGCTCCCCCACTAGCAAACCGCGAACTATTCATGTCATAATCGAGGGACGCCACGCCGGAGCCATACGTACTGTCAGTGAAGGGGCATGCCTCACCCTAAATCCAAGTTACTCCATCACCTTTACTGAGATAAACATTGCCACGGTCCCACGTTCCGCAGTAGACGAAGTGCTGGTGATCATGGCAGTGATTGGGGGATTCGAGGTTCAGCAGATTTTAGTCGACAATGGGAGTTCTGCGGACGTCCTATATTGTGATGCTTTCAAGAGGATGGGTTTGGACGAAGCGAAGCTAAATCCCATCGACACCCCCCCTCGTAGGCTTTAATGGTGGGTTGGCATACCCAAGATGGGCTATAACATTGCCTTTCCAGTTGGGAGTGAATGACCGGACTTCGTCTTGCCCGACGACTTTCCTGGTAGTCGACATCTCATTGGCCTACAACGCCATTATGCGTCGGTCGACACTCAATGTGCTGCGAGCAATCCCGTCCACCTACCACTAAGATATCAAATTCCCCACAACATGAGGGATGGGCTCTGTGTGCGAAAGCTATCACCAGGCCAAGCATTGCCGGTTGGCAACTTTGAAAGCGGCACGTCGAGGACAAGCTTTGTAGATAGAGCAAGATCCGAGAGGAGAGGACGAACGCCCCATGCCGGGGGGCGATCTGATGAAAGTTGAACTCTCACCAAGTCAGATAGTAAGGATCGACGCTGGCCTAAGTCAGTAAAGCCAGACGCGCCTGATGGAGTTGGCACGAAAATTTTCCAACCTGTTTGCATGGGCACCTACCGATATGCCAAGCACTGATCCCCAAGTTAGCTCACATTGCCTGCTGACGGATCCCCAGATGCGACCCATCATCTAGAAGTGCCACCCAATGGGGGTGGAATGCTACAAGGCTGTACAGGAAGAAGTTGCACGACTTTTAGCGGTAGCCTTTATTGAAGAAGTCCGATTCCATACGTGGGTCGCCAACGTGGTCATAGTTCGGAAGGCCAACGGAAAATGGAGGATGTGCATTGACTACACAGACCTTAACAAGGCTTGCCCCAAGGAGGCGTACCCACTACCTTGCATAGATCAGCTATTGGACACCACTGCGGGTCACCAATTGCTCAGTTTTATGGATGCGTACTTGGGGTGCAATCAGATTATGATGAATCTGGATGACCAATAGAAGATGGCTTTTTACGCGGCGGATGGCATCTACTGCGATCGCGTCATGCCCTTTGGCCTAAAAAATGCGGGGGCCACCTATCAACGCCTTGTCAACAAGCTTTTCTCCCCGCGCTTGGGAGATACCATGGGGGCATATGTGGATGACGTGATAGTCAAGTCCAGAGAGCATTCGACGCATATCGATGATCTTCGTGCCGCTTTTGAGGTAATGAGACGATTCAATATGCGCCTCAACCCTGATAAATGCGCCTTTGGTGTCAGGTCAGGGAAGTTTTTGGGATTCATGTTATCTCATCGGGGCATTGAGATAAACCCCGAGAAGATTCAGGCGATCGAGGATATGCACTCCCCGAGAACAATGGAGGAAGTCCAACACCTCATGGTCGGTTAGCGGTGCTTTCTAGATTCTTGTCACGCGCCGGTGACCAATGCTTCCCCTTCTTTGCCTTGATGAAAGCAGGGAGCAACTTCAAGTGGATGAACAAACTTGCGCTCACCCCCATGCTTGGCAAACCCCCTTGAAGGGAGAGGAACTAATCCTATACTTGGGAGTTAGTGATGTGGCCCTCAGCTATGTGTTAGTAGTAGAGAGAGACAGCTCACAGAGACTAGTATACTATGTCAGCAAGGTCATGACCCAAGCAGAGAGGCGATACCTTTCGCTGGAGAAGGCTGCTTTTGCACTGATAACAACCGTGCGGAAGTTGAGGCCTTACTTCCACGCGCATACCATAATTGTCATGACAGATCAACCTATCAAGCAGATAATGCACAAGCCGGAGGCCTCAGGGAGGATGGTCCGTTGGGCCATTGAGCTAAGTGAATTTGACGTAAGTTTCAAGCCCAGAGGCACGATCAAAGCCTAGGCGCTCGCTGATTTCATCGTTGAAGGCACCGACTCGGGTGAAGTGGTGGAAGAACCATGGGAGATATGGACCGATGGATCCTCCACGGCTCGGGCAGCCGAAGCAGGATGTGTGATCATCTCCTTCCCCACCACCCCCCCCCCCCCCCCCCCCCGGGCGGAGAACCACTAACCTATAGCCTCGTGCTTTCATTTCCGACAACTAACAATGAAGCGGAGTACGAGGCCCTTATCACAGGGCTCCTGATAGCCCGTGGAGCAAGAGCCCAGAGAGTCCGTGTCAAATGTGACTCATAGCTCGTGATCAACTAGCTTAAGGGGAGAGTACGAAGCAAAGGAGGAGAGCATGAGAAGATATCTAGAAAGAGCAAAGGAAATCACAAGTAAGTTCGATCTAATAGAATTCATGCAGATTCCAAGGGAAGACAACCACTTGGCCTATTCATTGAGCAGAATAGTAACTGGCCAGACCCACTCCTCTCTCCAATTCCTAGAGGAGCGACAAATTTCTGAAGCATACACCCCCATGACGATACTCTGCGCTAGAAATGGGAGCTCCTGGATGACTCCCATCATCAAATACCTTGAGAAGAACCAACTGCCCGCAGATCCGATCGAAGCTAAATGCATTAAGACACGGGTGGCCAGGTGCACTTTATTGGATGGCGCCTTGTATCTTCGAGGGGCGTCAGAACCCTTGCTATGATGCTTGGACCAAGAGGGGGCTGATTACGCCTGAGAGAACTTCATGAGGGTATTGTAGGTGCTCATCAGAGAGCCCGAGCCCTCACCCGGGTCGCCCTCAAGCAGGGATGCCATTGGCCCACGATGATGGAGGATGCCTGCTCCTTGGCACGAACCTGCCCCTCCTGCCAGGTATTCGCACAAAACCCAAGACCTCATCCATAGCAGATGACTCCCATCCTTTCACCCTGAGCTTTCGTGCAGAATGGCGTAGGCATACTAGGTCCCCTCCCCATGGCCTCCGCACAATGACGCTTCTTGTTTGTGGCCATTGATTATTCCCCAAGTGGGAGGAAGCGGAAGCAGTCGCGGCGATCACTGACAAAATGGCAGGTAAATTCATTCTGAAACACGTCGTATATGGTTTCGGGGTCCTACACGTCATCATCTCAGACAACATAATGCAATTTAGGGGACGAGCTTTCCAAGACATGTGCCGTGAGCTTCGTATCAAGCATCGCTTTTCCTCCGTTGCTCACCCTTGAACGAACGGTCAGGTGGAGGTCACCAATTGAACACTCCTGCATGGGCTCCATGGAGGCTCATGATGCATGGCGAAAGCTGGGTCGATGAGCTTGACAGCGTCTTATGGGCATACCGAAGGACACCATGCGCGGCTACAGGAGAGTCCCCCTTCTCCCTCGTGTATGGGACTGAAGTGGTGATCTCCGCAGAGGTCGGTTTAAACACTCACAGAGTTTCTGTATTTAGCAACAGTCATAATGATGATATCCGTAGAGAAGACCTAGACTTCCTCGAAGAAAAGCGACTCCAATCCCTTTGGCGCACTGAGGAGGCTAAACGTGTTACTGCACTATTTAACCGCAAGGTTCGATCACGGCAGTTCCTTGTAGGAGATCTGGTCTTGCAGTGGCACATCTTCTCTAACCGAGACCGGGTGAACAAGCTGACACCCAAATGGGAAGCACCATATCACGTCATCGGAATGCCGTACCCTGGCACATACGCTCTGCAAGATATGGATGGCCATGCGATACCACACACCTTCAATGGTGAAGTATTGAAGAAGTTCTACTATTGATGCATTTTTTATTTGTTTGCATTGTTTAAATTCTCAATCAATGAAGTGGCGACTTATCCCAATTGCCTTGTCAAAGACCTCAGCAACCCTGGGACGCTACAAACATAAGACCCCTGCAACTCAGGGGCACGCTACATGCATTAAAAGACCTCAGTGACCCTAGGGCGCTACAAACATAAGACCCCTACGACCCAGGGGCATGCTACAAGGGTTAAAAGACCTCAGCGACCCTGCGGCGCTACAAACATAGGACCCCAGCGACCCAGGGGCACGCTATAAGTGTTAAAAGACCTCAGCGACCTTGGGCGCTACAAGCATAAGAGCCCTGCGACCTAGGGGCACGCTACAAGCGTTAAAAGACCCTTGCGATCCTGGGGCACTACAAACACAAGATGTCTGCAGCCCAGGGGCACGCTATAAGCACCGTTACTTATTAGTTCAATGCCCTAATGACGCTCAGGAAACAAAAGTTCGGGTGGTTAATAGCAGGTGCTAATTAGTGCGAAGCCTAGCAAGGACAAGGAGTGGATTGAATAGAAGCAGTAGAAGAAAAACAATCTTCACTAACAACCACGATAAACTGCCCATACAAGGGAGTAGAAGAAAGTTCAATGTTCACTGACACTCATAATAAACTGCCTATACAGAGGAGGCCCCTAAGCTCTTGGGCAAGGAATCGATTTGGCGCGCTGCCTCCAACCTTAGTAGATATGAGAAGCTCGAAATCTGAGCGGGGTCAAGGTCAGGGTACAACCGCCACAAGTCATTACGCACTGCACCGAGAGACTCCTCCATTGCCTTGTTGCTGCGCGCAACCAGCTCATTCATGAAGGCGTCGCTTCTCTTGAAGGCCTCTACAGCCTCATGCCCCGCACATTTGATGTCCGCCGCCCTCTCTAGGGTCACCTTTGACAATATTTGGGTGGCATCTTGGAGTTGCCCTTGAAACGTCTCGCGCTAGGATTCCAGTGACGCTTTGTCACCGGCCCAGCTGGCCTCCTGTCTTTCCCTCTCGGCCTGCTCCATTGCAAGTTGCTCTGGCAATGCATCAGCCTCACAGCATGTTTTTGTCACCGCCTACCCCCGAGCGTCTGCTTGCGCTTGAAAGTCTTGGAGCTTTGCCTCCATCACCTTGTGCTCCTTCTTCAATGTTTATTTCGTCTTGGACAAGTGTTTAACCTCCTTTTCAAGCTCAGGGATGCGAGAGCGCTCTTGGTCCCTTGCTTCCATTAGGAGCCCTGGAGCCATTGCCCCCTGCACATAGAAGGGTTGTTAGGAGCGTTTTTGAGACGATAAAGAGCAAAAAGGGGAGTGGAGAACTTGCCATTAATGATAGATATCGAACATGGGAATTTAGCTCCTCCCTTGACTCAATGGGCGGCAACTTCGCCTTTGAGCATAGCAGCTCTCTCATTAACCGCAGCTGGGTCGGAGCATCCTTTAAAGAGGCACCGCCCTCAGAGGCGGCCGATCCTAGAGCAATGGCTTCCTCGGATAACAGTCACACTGGTCACATGCCCATCAACCCACCAGAAGCCAAATTACTTTTGAGCAATCATTATACCTCTTGTGGATTTTGTGCCGCAGAGACTTCGGCGACTCTTCCTCATGTGCCTCAGCTGAAATATTAGTCGACGCTTCCTCGGGCTCTTTGTTAGTAGTGTGAGCCGATTCCACTTCAAGGCCCCCATCTTGCGTTGCCTCGGCTGGAAGCAACGCGCCTGGAAGTCCTACTTGAAGCCCCTCAAGACCCACGCGGCCTCCGGACAAGGGCTTCCACTTCCTTTGCATTGTTTTTTGATGACGCCGACTGAAGGCGCCCAGCACCGCTCCTCGTCCTCTGAGGTGGAGGGAGTATCAAAACATCATCCTCCGACTCGACCTCGACCCTCTTTCTCTTCCTAGACCCCTCTAGTGTCGTCTCCTGCACCACCAATAGGTGCTCAAATATAAGGGCCCACTCTGCTTTCTCTGTAAAGGTAGAGGAAAAGGACAAAGTTAGGAGCATTACCAAAAATTCCTTAGGGAGACGACACGTGTCCACGTCGATGGTCCACTGCCAAGGAGCTTTGGATACTAGGCCATAGTGGTGCAGATTCTCATCGGTTATTATGCTGCGAGTGTCAATCTTTACATCGTGAAATTTTTCTATCTGAGCTTGCTCTGCATTCCTCATGGAACCCCATGGGTCGCCATCGTAAAACTCCCGTTGGGGATCTCGGCGCCACTGCCAGTCCTCCATGTCGCTCATGAAGAAGGAGTTTTTCCACCCCAAATTGGTGGACCCATAGTTCGTCACCAAAGCCCCATAGGGCTTCTTGCAGCGCGGAAGATGTGGAAATAACCCTCCTCTGACTTCTAGTTCAGGAGGTAAAAATACCTAAAGAGGAGTCTGCTATGGCCAATCATTTGCTCCCTACAATAAAGATAGAACGCCGTCCACACCCGCCAGGATGTGGGAGAGAGCTGTCCCGGCACGAGATGATAGTATTTGAGCATCACTGTGACAGGCTTCGCCAATGGCCACCAAAGCCCTGCCCTAATATGCTCGGGGAAGATCACAAACTCCCCCTAGCATGGCTCAGAAGGTTTCTTCGCCCTTGATGGGGAATCGAGGCGCGAAGTCCCTGCCTACTCTCCCCATCTTCAAGGCAATGAGGAGCCTAGAGGGGCTAAGTTTGTTCTCAAAAATCTCACCCAAGGATGCTGGAGCAAGCACTGATCGACCAGAGGACACCATGAGATCACGAGCTTAGACGGACATGAGGAGAAAACTGAGCGAGAAAAGTAAGGTGGGGACAGGAATGCAGAGGATAGCCTCCTATATATGCACCAGGTGAATGATGGCACACCTACCCAGGGGGAAAAGGAAACGGCGGCCCGTCCTCTCCTCTCGCCTAGGGCAGAGCAAAAGCCACGTTTAGACATGTGTCATCCTGGGGGAAACTCTCAACTCCCAGAGGTTCAAATAAATTTCCCGCACGTGACAACACGAAAAATTCAGGGGCAAGTGATGGGCTACAGCCCGGGGCCCAAGCCCAGTACTGAGAGTGGCCCGTGACCCAAGAGGACAAGCCCAGAGTGTGCCGCAAGCCTCGGGAGAGCCGAATAAGGAAGGAGTGATGTGCAAGCTGCCCCACTGGACCCTGCATCCCTTTATTCTCAGGCCTGTACCAGACTTTACCTGTATTATTTAATTGACAAGCTGAAATAAAACGCGAGCACTCTTCTGGAGCATTTTGGCTTTTCTCTCCTGTCAATCTTCCTTACTTAACCAAATCATCAATCCTTTTTCACGTAACTAAACCCAAATCCAACATTTACAGCCATAACATTTATCAACACCCTTCCCATACTACTAATAATTCTTCAACTATCTCGTAGAGCTAAAATTAGCTAGAACAGCTGTGAAATAGCATCTACAGATTGTTCTACTCTCACCACTTACCTCAACTACAAGGCATGGGTGGCATATCACATCTATAACCACCAACTATTAACTCGCGTTACCCAAGAGTATTTGAAGCGGGATGAGACTTCGAAGACAAAAGTTATCATTTATTAGCGGATTTGTTTTGATTCTCAATTAACTTTCAAATTCACTACATCACACAAACACGCATCAATAAAGAGTCAAGATTTCAACTCTCATAATTATCATTAGGCAATTAAGTTTTATTTTCACCATATTAACATTGATCGCCCCTTCTAATCGTCTCATAGAGGTGCTTTCAAACTGGTATGTTGATAATGCTTGTTGCTGCCATCCAAATAGATCGATCATGCTACCCCGGCATTAGTGAGGGTCTTCCCCATATAAGATCATGTCTATATCAATCAATGCTTGCTGCTGAGTCCACAACGCCACCCAAAATCTCCCATAGAACCAAGTCCACTTCACGAATGCCCCTCAATTTCACATTCATATTGGAGGATTGGGCAATTCTTTTTTGGTGTGCTTGAACGTGTGACATGACAATGAGTCCCCACTCTTCCAATAGTTCGAGCTCATTGTTCTTTAGTCTGTCACACTCTTGATCAGTGGCATGCCCCTTAAAGTGAACCATGGCCGAGGACTTGTAGCCCTACAAGTAGCAATGACCTTGCCCCTTATACTGGAGAAAAAGGTGAGAAGCCAGTAGAAGCCCTAACCAAAATTTGATAGCCCAGGGCATTAACTCATTGGTCTACCCCTCAGTCACATATAATAGGAGCAATCTATCGTAGGACCGACAAGCAAAGTTGCTACCACAAACAAAATACTTTCCCGACAATTTCACAATTATTTGTTGATCCTCGATGTGCTCTTTGGTGCAAACATTCCTTTTCCTATATATCACTAAATGTCATGCAACTATGGCTTGCCATCCTTCAGTTCTCTCACCACTAGAACAACTTTAACATTCGGAGTATCTTCTCTATGCACAAGTATAGGAGCTGGCAGCGCCTTGCCAGCGTAGGCCACCTCAAGTGGGAGCTCGATTCACTTTGAAAAAGCCTCTTATATGTGATCATTTGCTTTGAAAAGTGCACGAAGAGACTGGATGGAATCAAAGTCACTTATCAGTTTTGTTATCTAGATGGGAAAATTAGGGGTTGGTTTTACCAAATGTGAGGTTCCACTCGAAAAGTCCAGCTTCAGGAAATAATTTTACGTACCTGACTCAATCAGAGCATACCCATGAGATATGTTGTGAAATCAAGGGAAGGCAACACCTTAGGACCTGCCTTATGATGATTATCTAGCCTCTCGTGAGGTTTTCCCATTACTTTTACTCTTGTTTACCCAATGGATTGTAGATTCAAGGTAAGAAAAATGAGTACCCGATTGGAAAGGAATATGGATAGCACCCCGATTGAGCCAAAGACACATCGGCGTCACAATTCATGCCTTGTGTAAATCTTGATTAATTTATTAGGAGCATCATAGACCCTTTGCAAGCTAGAAGCAAACTATGTACAAGCAATACATTACAAGGATATGCTAAAATCAAACAATTAAACCATCATGCAACAGTTAGTCATCTTTATTCCGCACAACCCTTAAATAATGCTAACTTGGGCTTTACAAAACATCACACAATTTAATCTAATCTAAGGTTATATAGGAATTGGAAACCTATTATGAGAAACAGTAAATCAAGCATTTTACCACCATAGACTTTAGACGATAAGACCCTCGGTGGTATGCTGGATATATACCCAATCGATGCTTGTAAAATCAATTTAAAGAGAAAAGTAAAATCCAGGTGCCTCGGATTTTGTCCACGTAAATCAAATTTCCATGGTTTTGTGTGCTCTACGAGCAAAGATATTCAATAATAATGTGAAGAATGATTTGAGGAATGGATCATTTGCCCACAAATTTTGAGGGTTTTTGGGCATTAGACATATGGGCGGATTGTCTTGGCTCCCTTTATCCTATTTTTAGCTCCACTATATTGTTTGTCATTTTAAAACTTCTACATGTTGTCTATGTCAAAAAGAGTCAACTGAAATATGTTTTTCTAAATGAAATTTGAAGAAATAACATCTTGATCATTGTTCCCCTATATTAATAGATAACAAATGCAATTTGTAAAGAATTTTCCAATGGGTCATGCATTGTAGTAGATACAAAACAAATTTGATTAAACTGTGGGAATTTCATATTTGTTCTTAAAATGAAACCTGGACATTTCAATTATTTAGAATCTGATTTTTTGACATTTTATTTAAATTCTAGTGTGGGTATTACCTTATTTACATGTAATATCTTAAGTATATAAAATAAGAGTAAATAAGCAAATTCATCACTGAGAGATGTGTTGAGCATCAATCCTTTTCTTTTTTTGTACATCAATATGGTCCTTTTGAACATCAATTAGGTCTTGTGAACATTAGTTAGGTCCTCCTGAATATCAATTAGGTTAGTGAACATCAATTAGGTCACTCTGGATATCAATCGATCCTTTTGAACATCAATATCATCCTTGGCATTTTGATCAATTTAATCATTTTTGTAATCGGATATGTCCTTTTGTCCATAAATCTGTCTGTCTCTAATGGAAAACACATTGAACATCCATCAAATCCTTGCGAGCATTGTAGCTTCATTTCTACAATTCAATCCCTCATCCCTGACTCTCTCCCTCTCTCTCTCTCTCTTTAAAATTATTTCATCCATATTTACTCAATTGAATTCCTTCTCTACCTCCCTCACTCCCACACTCCCACTTTCACTGCTCCTCCAAGACCCATCGCATTTTGAGCACAGGAAAATAGAAAAATCCATCGTCTACCGAGTACGGACCCTTCTCTATTTGAGCGATTGACATTAAGAGCAGCAAGAAGACGTTGTTTGTTCATAGAAGCCAATCATCTATGTTCGAATGGAAGAAGGGAGACAACTGAAGTCCGAGTCTGTGAACGAGCAAACGTGGGTTATAACAACAAGTGCAAAGATCCTTTTTTCTGAAGTTTTGTGTCATTTTAAGTTGAAACTTGTGTCATGAATTGTAAGGAGCATTCTTGCAGAACTCGAATTTCAGACTCTTGATCACTAGGGTTTGATTGGTGTTGTTCTATTTTGTAACTTGTAGTCCATTTGTTTGGAAGATTATCAATGTAATCACTCATCATGGTGGAAAGTTCATAAGGGACCCTACGCTAAGGTACGGTGGTGGGAGTGAGGAAGTAAAGAAAAATGTCGACTTGGACACTTTCACTGTAGTTGGTATTGAGTAGTTGGTTAGCCATTTCTATCACAGCAAGCCAACATGTTGCTACTTTAGAGACACAATATTCATGGACTTTGAACTTGGTTTAGAGCACCTACAATGTGAAAAAGATGTTCGATATTTAATTTATAGGTTGCAAAATCAATTACAATTGCACCTGTATTTTGAGCACCTAAAAATCGATGAAGCTATAGAAGCCACACCTGAGGAGGCAATGGAGCTTGAGAGGATGAGGAAATTAGCTCAGGAATAGGAACGACCATTGGAGTATGAATAGAAGGAATAACCAGAGGAGTATGAAGATTGAGAACAAACTAATGATGACGACACTCCTGAAGACAACAATTATAAGATGGGCCTAGAGTATAAAGGTGTTGACGATGATGCTGATGAGTTTACAGCTTACACAAAACTTAATCATGAAGAATTTGGAAAGAATGTGTTGCTAGGGGAGGAATCAAAATGAGAAGGAAACGTATCCCCATAAGAAAGATGAGGACGCCAATGCAAAGAACCAAGGAAAAGAAAAAGGCAACCCAGAACAAAACTACTAGTTCAACTGAGAAAAACAAGCCTAGAACTACCTTCCCAAGTTATAGAAAAATAAGGAGACTCAAGAGCTCTTTCACTGAATCTGCAAGAGATGAAGTAATAGCTGCAGATCGAGCAACTCCCACACCAGTAACTATAGGTGACACAGGCCAAGAACAAAAGGATCAACTGTCTAATGGATATGAGTCTGAGTTGAAGTATGTAAACGAAGATGATGAAGAGAATGAGGTTGAATTCCCAATATTCAACAAAGATGAAGAAAATACTATTATGATTACACTAGGTATGGAGTTCAAGAATCTGGAAATGTTCAAGAATGCAGTGAAGGACTTGAACATTCAACTGGGAATAGTGGTTGATTTCTTGAAAAATGACAAGGAGAGGGTGAGAGTAGAGTGTGCTGAGAAGAAGGAAGGATGTCCCTGGATGATTTTGTGCTCCAAAAATAAGGTTAGAAAATGTTTCAAGTGAAAAGTTATGTTTCTGATCACACTCGTTGTAGGAACATCACCAACAAGTTAGCCACTCACGAGTGGATTGGTAACAAGTTGGCTCCCAGTGTTAGAACCCAGCCCAACATGTCTGCCATTATTTCTGGCAGTCCTCGAAATAAGAATCACAGCTCTCTTCCACAACCACAGTACCAATGTGAGTTCTGAGTTGAATTTCTCATGGACAAAGAACCATTGTCACTCGATCCCATAATGGAGGTCATCCCTTGTCTCTCAAACCTTTCGCTTGATGCACATTGTACTTTCATGCTTTCAATTTGCCTTCAATGTTATGGCTTTTCTACTCTTGCTATGAATTAGGGCTTTGATTTTGGGGCTTCAACTTGGAAACTAAAATAGGAGAAGGAGCTTCGATTCTATCTCGTGGCTACGATTTCATGCTCAAACCATCCATTTCATACTAGAGCTTCAATCTGGGGTAAAACTCCTATGAGATTTCTAAAGAGATGGAGAGGAGAGGAGAGGAGGAGGAGGAGGAGGAGGAGGACGTTGACGAGAGAGTGGAGAGGGAAACTTTGTACTATTAAAATGCAAATATATAAGCTAGGTCTAATAAATAAGATCACTTCAAACTCTGAGGTACCGAATTAAAAAGAACCTATTTGTCTTTATCATGCTGTTATGATTTGGTTAATGAGTGAAGTGAATTGATGTTTAGAAGGACTGAATTGATGTTCAGAAGGACTGAATTGATATTCAGAAGGACGAATTGATATTCAGAAGACCTTATTGATGTTTAAAAAACCTAATTGATGTTCAGGAGGACCTAATTGATTTTCACAAGATCTAATTGATATTCAGAAGTACGATATTGATATACAAAATAAGAAAAGGATGAATTTGATGCTCAATGCATCTCTCAAGGACGAATATACTTATGTACTCCATAAAATTAAGATAAAATTAATGAGAAAATGTAAGACATGACATTTACTTGAATGATAGGAGTATAAATAAGTTTTCTTTCTTTTGCTCTCCCTCTTCTTTTCCCTCTCTTTTCCTCAATGGTTCCCTGTCTCTTGTTCCCCTCTTTTTGTTTCAAATGAGCCCTATTTACATGAATGGGAAGTTGGGTTGTGGGACCTGTTGGGCCCTGTTCGGCCTAGAGTTGGGGTTGTTCAGCTCATTAGTATAGGGTTGTTCATGGTTGGGTCGGGGAGCCTCATGGAGGGTTAAATGACTATATTTCATATGTGACCAGTACCGTTGGATAGTTCTTTCAACAATGTTCCTTTTGAGTTGTCATGGGCGCCATAACTCTCCACAGTTTGTGAGATATTAACATTTAAAGTTTGGCCTTTCATAGGGGCCTATTGACCATACCATGGAGCCAACGAAAGGATCTTGCTCCTTGTTTCGTGTCTACTAGGATGTCAATGGGGGGAAACAAAAAGCCATCCATCGCCCATGCCTTATTTAGATCACAGTAGTCGATGCACATCTTAAACCTTTGTTCTTTCTTGACAACTAGAAAATGTTAGTGAATCAATTTGAAGGTAACCACTTCAAAAAAATGACTTGATTTGCTTCTTGACTGCCATGTAATCTGTCCGCCCACCTTGAGTTCATTCATCATCAAAGTTGCTTCACTGGTTTAGTAGCTATAGGGAGGAGAGGGATCTCGCACTCGACAATTTTCCAGTCGATGCTTGGCATATCTTCATAAAACTAGGCGAACACCTTCTGATGTCACCTTGATATACCAATTATCGCATCGTGATTTTCTTGACTTATGTTTGCTGACAGCTACACCTCTATTGGTTCCTCCTAGATACCAAAGTTAAATACGGATAATTCATTTGAATATATTTACAAGATTAAGTTCTTTGATTTCTCATTATCGATTACTTCTATGTGTATTATGAATTTAAAATTTTATCGAGATTTGATGAGTTCATGAAATTTTGAAATTTATTTATGCAGGATCACGAGTTTGCTTTGAGTGTACATTGGGATTTTTACATCTGCAGCCATATCTAGTATGCCAAATGTTTGATTGGGTATCATCACTAAGTATAAGCCATCTTGATCCTCCTTATTTCCTTTGACCACTATGGTGGGGGTGATACACCATCTCTTCATCGAACTCATGCTCTTCATCCTTCTTCCCATTCCAACTTCCTCCTGGGCAACAGGACTTCTAATTTGCGTTAAGTGACAACACAATTGGTAGTTTTTCGATGACACTGTCCAAAGCTGCTGATAACATTCCATAACCTAGGAAAAGATGCCATCCTCAAATCGGAACACTCATGAGAACCCATGATAGAGGGTTTCTTCACCCTCCCTAACAATTGTTAGCATGCCATGGACATCTATTGACTAATGAAATTAGAGCTATTCGAGGATTCATAAATTCAGCATTATGCAGGCGTTACAAACTTGGGGTCGAAACAATAGTTCACTCCAAGATTGTCCTTGAGTTTTAGATTTTTTACTAGATAACTTTTTAGATTGTATATTTTCTTTAAATAGTCACTCTCTCCATTTGAAAGGTATTTGGCATAGAATGTCTCCTTCAATGGTTCTTTGTTATGTATGTAATCTAGTTTTCTACTTCATTATCAAAAAATGTAACATAATTTTAATAACATCAAAATCTAGCTATACATAATTAATGTTTATTATGCATAAAAGAAATATGTTTCGAGATACTTTAATACATGCCAAAAATATGTGCAACAAAAGACATCAATGATTTATTTTTCTCCTCCTTGCCTTCATGTGATTGCTTCTCGATTGATAGAAGCACTTGCTCTTCCTCTCTTTCTCATGAGCAGTTATTTAGTTCTCCCTCCCCAGAAAGTATGTTCGTAACCAACTTGATATTTTTGGCAAATAAGGAGTATCTCTTCCTTTTGGTAGGTTTTAGATATCATAAGAGAAAGAAATGCGAATCGGTTGGAGAATAGGGACTTTAATACTTCCCTGATTTTAATTTCCTTAGTTGACACATGCATATTCAAGTGTTGTCTTGTATGTTAAAACAATATAGTATAACATGGACCCAACGAATTGTTAGTCAACTTCACACACATTGACTAAATAGAATGCCAATTTAAAAAGTATTCCAACATTCTCCCACTTGGCCCATATGACGAGTTGACAGTTTGATAATACCTATAAATTTGCAGTATATATCAAATCCATCAATCTATCAGTAATGAGATTAATTGAACTAGAATCGATAGGATCATAGTGGTCACACATCATATAATAACATGAATGAAATTAATTAAACTAGATTTGATCGGATTACTGCGGTGACATGTCATTTAGTAACAAGACCCCATGCAAGTATCACAAAACAATAAACATTAAACATTTAATTCAACTGAGGTAAACGATAAGTCTCAATACTATATGTTATTCTATTTAATAAAATGTGTACATAAATACCATGATGACAACATGTTCAATGATGCGTAGATATAACTATAAGTGAATTCAAAATATCATATGCACAATGACAAGAGCTACAATCTACTGCTAAAGGGCAAGGTATTATCTATGATGCTTATTTGTTCAATATATCTAGTGAATTTCTTAGCTGGTATTCCCTTAATCAACGGATTTGCTACCATAAGATTAGTGTGACTCTACATTTTTGCACTTCTTCCTTGAAAGATGAGTACTTTTAACCGCATATGTTTGGCACCATAAGAATACTTGTAATCCTTTAAGAAGAAGATAATTGCAAAATTATCACAACAAAATTTCAGTAGCCTAGATAAACTATCGATATCGAAGACCGCTGTAGAATACTCCATATGTTTGATGTTATCATTAAACTTAGGATAACACTATCTAGAGGCTTACTTTACATATATATATATATATATATATATCGATTTTTCGGCCTGCAAACAAAATTTTTTTTCTTGTGCAAAAAAATCCTTCTGGTTTATTAAATTGCTTTGCTAGGTCACCTTTTAGAAAGGCAATTTTTACATCTATCTGATTAAACTCCAAATCATTATGAGGCACTAGAAAAAAGTAAAATCTCAGAGCCCTTAGATAATATTGAGAAAAGGTCTTTTTATGGTCGATGCCATCATTCTAGGTGTAACTTTGACAATAAATCTCATCTTATACATTTCGATGTTACCATTCGAGTCACATTTGGTCTTAAGGTCCATTTACAACCAACTCTCTTTGAACTTTTAGGCAACTCAACTGTGTTCTAGACTTTGTTGCCATCCATCAACTAAAGTTCTTTTATATCAACAAACCATTTAATGGAATTGATACTATTTATGGCCTATTTGAATGAGACCATATCTTCATCAATGCTTTAATTGCATTGATGTTCAAGAACACATACCACATATTTGTCTGAAATAGCAAGCGTTTTTTGGCTTACAAATAGTCGTAAGGTTACATGTAGTTCATTGAGCTCTTCCAATGCTATGGCAGGTTTATCTGCCACATTTTCATCCTGTGGATTTTTTACATTGTCTTGTTATTTTAGAATGTCATGTGGTAGTTCTACAACAATGGGAACAACTTTAGAAGTAATATCAGGTGAAGGAGTTCCAACTAGAATCTGTTGAATTTCCACTTTCTGTGGATTATCACTCCAAATGATTTGACTATTCTCAATAAACTTAGTACTGCCTATCTCAATAATTTTTGTACTATGGTTAGGACAATAGAAACTATATCCCTTTCACTTTTCAGGATAGTTAAAGAAGAATCCACAAACTATCCTTTAATCAAATTTCTTTTCGTGTGGAATGTATATCCTTACTTCAATTGGGCAACCTCAAATATGAAGTGCCTCAAACTTGGTTTCCTCCTTGTCCACAATTCATACGGTATCTTAGGAACTGCCTTGTTGTCTTTAGTGCATGCATCAACAAAGAAAGTGGTAAATAGCAATTACTTACGTGCTCCTAACAATATCAATTAATTACACAGTTCGCCGTTTAGATACATTATTTTGCTGTGGGTATAACGAGAATCATATATTATGCACAAATGCCCTACTTTCGAGGAGCATTGCATGGACATGGATATTGTTTATTCTCATAATACTTTCACAGTATTCACCACCTTTGAGACCCGAATCTAACCCACCAGCGCCGATTTTGGTTAAGAAATTTTATGCCAAAATTTAGAGAATGCTAACGCCTTGACTGTCATGACTTGTCAAGATAGCTAGCCAAGTTCAATGCCAGTTATGCCCGAATCCAGCATCTTTTATGACCCAAAGACGCCATCTTTGTTGTATTTCCTTTCAATTTTAAGGCAATTTATTATGCCCAAGCCGAAACAACTCGAACAGAACACATTCCATCAAGTACCAATTCAAAACAAAAACACCATATTATATCCAAAATGTTTCTTTCAGTTGTTCTGTATCCTATCACACTCATGGAGGCTTTTTCCTTAACGGTGAAACATGCTAGCCTAAACTGAACTCATATACCTTATCGTAATCTAGGTTTCTTCTTCACTGTCATGAAATATAAACACATCCCAGAATCTGAGTATAATTAATTCATGTTTATTATGCATACAAAAGACATGTTTCTAGATTTGATCCACGTCCAAAATCTTTGTAGCGAAAGACAGTTGGCGATCTATTGTTCCCCTCCTTGCCTACATGCGATCGCTTCTCAATGAACGAGGCCCTTATTCTCTCGCTTTCTTGCTAACACTTCTATTCAGTTCTCCTTTCCTAGAGTGTACATCCGTAACCGACTCAATATTTTTAGCAGATAATGAGCTAAAACTCAAATTTTAAAATTCCCAAGTTTTAATTCTTTTTAACCAATACATATCCATCAAAGTGTCATCTTTTATATTAAAATCATAATAAACTGTTAATAAATCTGAGATACATGGCCACATTGAGTGTTAATTTAAAAAATATTATAATATTAAATATTTTGACAATGTATTGACATGTTTTGTTGGACTTATCCATCCACAGTTACAAATGTAATAGTTATCGGTAGAGAATATTGAAGACCTCTCACAAAAAGGTAATTGGTCTCCATAGAGGTCAAGCTTGGATGAGTTGGATGGAAACCTGTGTAGCATGCCACTGAGGTAAGCATGCATTTCGCTCCTAATTCTACAAAAGTAATATATATACTATAATAAAGAGGATCATGTGTCAGCACCAATATAAGTGCACATGCTTTAGTATATAAGTTAGATTGAGATTTTCAACCAATATATTCATTAAAAAATTGCCACTTTACTCAAAATCGGGCAATTCTTTTCTTTCCTTAACATCTCTAACTTGCATTTTGCCATACTATTTACTATTTTGAACATCTTCTCTCGACAATTTTCAAAGGAATGTCATATATTCAACCAGAAAGTTGAGTGATAAAAGTTTGGGGTGATTGGGTCCAGGTATCCTTTATTTTTTTATAGTATCCGGACCCTACCTTGTATAAAATAATTTTCAAATTTTAGAATTGGACCCTACCCTATTAAATCTTGGAACCGGATCCTACCCAAAACCTGTAAGATACCACAAGTTCCAAGTACCCTATTAGAACCTATTTGTTATTTATTCTTTTCACTCTATAATATGAATTTCTTTGATATTTGACATAATAATTATTATTTCATATATTTTTTTATCATATGTATAATTTTTAAATATGTTTTCATTAGATTTTGAGTAGTATTAATTACTTATTTTAAGTTACAATAATATTTTAGATATGAAAAATTCATCAAATATGCATGATTATTATGTCAAATGAAAGTTCAACGAGTTAGGAATGCAATAGTTTAAATGTTTCATAAATTGAAATTTAAACGATAAAGTTACAAATGATTAAAATTAATCGTGCGAATAAGTTAATAAATTATGATTTCAATTCCGAATACCCTGTGTACTGGAATCGGAACCAGAACAACTGGAACCTACCCTATTTTCATAGAGATTTACCCAAAACCTACCCAATAGGGAAGGTTACTACTAGTTTCAGATTTATCATATACTCAGGTACACCTCTAATAAAAAGTTGATGCAGAATTCCCTAATGGTACGAGAAAAGACAGAAAGATTAAACCAAATTTACCAGTTGGCTACAGTGGCAAATTTTATGCTTAGTATAAATAAAATTATTTTTATTTTCGTTTAACAATCATTTTTGTCCTCTAATAATTTTTTTTTTATTTTCACATTGCAAAATATTCACTATATAACTTATAAGAATCTTAAACTTGTTCTCACTTAAAAGTCTAAACAATTGCATGGCGGAGCTCATGGCATGTTTGGTAGCGATATACCGAATAGACAATGAATTGGTGATGAACCGAATAGATGAGTAAAGAGAATATTAGGAGGGAATTAAATTGAGCAATACTTTTGTTTGGTAACATGAAATTAGATGTAGGTGTTGACTAGTAATTGCTAGAAGGTAAAAGAAAATTATCCTTTATCATATACTAATAAAGGAATGATTAAAATTTTTCTTTGCAAATTATTAGGTATCTTTTGATTAGTTGTTGGGTATTAATTTATTATTTAACAATTTAATTTCTAAAAGATATAATTATCTTTCGATGGTAAGAGAAACTCATAGGCATGAAGTTATAATTATTTTTTAATTGAAATAAAAAATATCAGTTGATATAAATAATAAAATAGAATGTTTATTTCTTTTTATAAAAAATGGGTACGACAGTATTAAGAGAGAGAATGTGCATTAGAAAAAAAAGAAAGAGAAAATGGTTTGTCAATGAGAAAAAAGAAATAAATTATAAAAAGAAATTACAGAAGGGCATCGATGTAATTTAACTTAATTTCTCAATCATTCACTAGTGCTTTATCACCATTACAGATGACTTCATAGGGAAAGATGGTGCATGATTGATTCATAATTGTTGATTACATATGTAATCACAATTCCACATAAAATAGTTAACAAACTATGCAATTTAAATTTCATATGTAATTGATATGTAAATGGATCCCAATTACGTGTTACCAGATGTGTCATCAATTATCTTATAAATACAAATTCAGCCTCTACTTTGATCGATGTAAGATTTTATTTCAACACACTTCCTCATGTAGTAATATGACCTACATTTGCAAAGTGCCCTTAAATGCTTGCTCTCAACCACCGACCTTGAGCTGAACATTTTTCTTTTGTACTTGGGTAGGGGACAACTAACAACAAGATGGCCTCTTTCCTATCCTTGGACTAACACCTTTTTCCGAGTCATCCTTTCTCTTATGCACTCAATTCACTTACCATGAGTTCCACACTCGAGGTTCAACAACTAATTGCAAACCATGAATTTTCTTCCAACCTCGAGCTTACAAGCCATGAATTCCATCTCGATCCTGGTATGGTATGAGTCCATATAAGAATATGTTCTAATATCATATAGACTATTCACTCAAACTTACGAGAGTCTTAAGCCCATTTTTATCTAAAAGCCTAAACTAATAGATTGTGAAACTCAATTCTCTTATAAACCAAAATTTGGTCTTTAATATGATCGATGTAGGATTTTATTCTCAACACTTATACATTTAATCTTTTTTCTCTCATTCCATTTATATCCTTAAATTACTTGTGAGAAAGATTGTCCAAATGATCACGAAAAGATGGTGGTATTAACTCTAGGAAAAATAGAGTTTTTAAGTCACTTTTGAATACTAAATGGTTGTGAAATCTTGAGTTAAAGTTAATTTTACATTTGTTTTAGTTAGGATGCTCCATCGGTCTCCTTATTGATATTTTCTTGTCCCCAAGGGTGTTTTGTGATGTTAAGTACTGAATCGGGATTATTTTACAGGTTATAAATTAATCAGGACCTGAGAAGATATAGAGAAAATCAAGAATTACGAGCTGTCGGCAATGTCATGACACTATCTTATAACAAATTAGAACAGATTGTATTATATTCTACTCTGTTCCACATTATCGTGACATGGTGTCATGACACTCACCTAGAATTTGTTGGATTTAGGAATATCACATTTCCCTAACTTGTGGGATATGGAGATCATGCTGAATGATGAAGAATTGTTGGAGAATACATGAAGATATGATCTTACTATAAGCGAGAGCTACGCAAGGCTAGAATCGAACCCTAGGTTAGTAACATTAATTATATGGCGGCATAAGTAGAGATAGATCAAAAGTAGAATACAGCTAGGGGGAGTTGCGATCCTTAGATTTTCATAATCTAAATTCTCGTTATTCAATTTCTTTTGATTGATTTCTTTTAATTATATAACTTCAATTTCGATTGTTAGAATAAGGGTAATTAGTGTTAATTTTAATAATTAGTTGGATTTTGGAATTTGGTCTTTGTGGGTATGACGCTCGATCTCATCACTTTATTACTTGTTTTGACACATATACTTGCCTGTTCCGATTCTAAAATTGCGAACAAGTTTTTGGCGCAGTTGCCGGGCCTATTTTTCAAAATTTGATTGATATGAATACCAAGCAAGGTATGCTTAGCTCATTCTTTTTAATTTTGTTTAATTTTCCGCCTTTCAGGTACTATTTGTTATATGAGTCGAGCTAGTGGTGGTGATCTTATTCCTTACAACCCTGAAATCGAAAGGACGCTTCATCAGAGGCAAGCATGCATCAGAAGTTGAAATGGAGGAGGGTAGAGGAGAACAACTCCCTCCCGCTAAGGTAGAAGTCTTGGCATGGGAGTCAGAAGCTAATCAGAGGCCTCAACCACAAGCACTGTCAGATTACGCTCAATCGCAAGTGATGAATCGATCCAGTATAGTGAGACCGCCCATTGTAGCAAACAACTTTGAAATCAAGCCAGCCATCATCCAGATGTTGCAAACATCAGCTTCTTTTGGGTGAATGCAAAATGAAGATCCCCATGATCATCTTGCTCGATTTTTGGAGATCCGCGATACTTTCTTATTCAACGGACTCCCGGCCAAAGCAATCAGAATCTGACTCTTTCCCTTTCACTAAGGGATAAAGCGAAAGCTTGGTTAAATTCCCTTCCACCAGGGTCTTTGAACACATGGGAGATGGTAGCTCGGAAGTTTTTCAACAAGTACTTCCCACCGAGCAAGACTATGGGATGAGAAATGATATCACATCATTTAAGCAGCACGCTACAAAAAATCTTTGTGATGCAGGGGAGCCATTTAGGGAGCTAATGCATGCATGTCGTCGTCATGAAATTCCTCAATGGTTACTAATTCAAATTTTTTATAATGGTCTTGCAGATACTCTTCGAACTACTATTGATGCAGCAGCAGGAGGATCCATAATGAGAAAATCTGAGACTGAAGCTTACGAGCTGCTCGAGGAAATGGCTAACAACAACTTCTAGTGGCTATCTAAAAGAGTCTCAACAGGGAGAGGATCAATAGGAATCCATTCAATTGATGTGGTAGTGGCATTGACGGTAAAGATGGATGCTTTGTCAAGGGATGTAGCTTCGCTCAAGGTGCAAGGAGTGAGATCTGGCTACACTCAAGGAGGAGATGTTTATCCTAATCAATGTGTAGAGTTTCAGGAATCGCTGAACCTTGTAGGGGGAAATTCAAAAAACAATCCTTGTTTGAATACCTACGACCCGGGGTGGCGCAATCATCCGAACTTCTCTCCCACCGCCCGGATTCCAAGCTCAACACAAATCTAATCCTCCTCCTCCTCCTCCTAATAAATTATCTAAATTAGAGGAAGCCTTGATTAATCTTACTAGCACCTCTACTTCAACGTTTCAGGCTCAATGAATTCAGCTCAGGAACTTGGAGGTGCAAGTCGGGCAACTAGCACAGGCGTTTAGTAATCGCCCTCAAGGCACACTACCAAGTGACACGGAGGTGAACCCAAGAGGTTGAGGGGGAGGGCAAGTAATGGCCATCGTGCTCAGAAATGGGCTTGAAATCGGGAAAGCCGCGGATCAAGATGCAGAGCCAGAGCATGTTGCGACACATCTCGTGACACAGGATGCCAACAACAGTCCTTTAGCCATCGAGCCATCGATGAAACTTGAAAACATAGAGAGAAAAGCTTAGTTAATACTGAGACTGTTGACGCTCTAACTGCTAAGCAAAAATCGTGTCCTCCACTCCCCATTCCCACAGAGGGCACAACGGTTCAAGGATGATAAGCAATTTAAAAAATTTCTTGACATTTTTAAAAGATTACATATTAACATCCCTTTTGCAGAAGTTTTGGAGCAGATGCCGAAGTACGCAAAGTTCATGATGGACATTTTATCCAAGAAGCATAAGTTAGGCAACCTTGAAATGGTAACCCTTACTGAGTAGTGCAATGCCATTGTTCAGCGTAAGTTACCTCCCATGTTGAAGGACCCAGGTAGCTTCACTATTCCTTGTTCTACTGGAACTCAGTTTACTAGTAAGGTTTTATGCAATCTTGGAGCAAGCATTAACTTAATGCCTTTATCCATATACAAGCAACGAGGTTTTGTGGAAGTTAAGCCTACCTCAGTCACTTTGCAATAGCTAATAGGTCATTGGCATTTCCTTATGGAATCATAGAAGATGTTTTAGTTAATGTCGATAAGTTCATCTTTCCTACTAATTTCATTGTGCTAGATTGTGAAGAAGATCGAGAGATTCCAATCATCTTTGGTAGACCATTTCTAGCCACTTGTAGGATATTAATTGATATTGAAAAGGGTGAGTTGAGCATGAGGGTTAATGATGAAGAGGTAACATTCCACATTTTTCGATCTATGAAAGACCCTAGTGAACCTAATGATTGCTATTCAATTGATGTAGTAAATAGGTCCAGGGATACAACAGTTCAAGAGGTTCAACTGATGATGCTTTTGAAGTCGTAATAGATTCAGCATAGCCTCGAGGTGATGAAGAAAGTGGTGGAGTTCAAAAGCAGTTGGAATCAACTTCGTGTGTGCTTAAGGAGTCCACAAAACTTGAGAGGTTAAAAAGTCAATGAAGTTGTCAAAATCACTGAAAGAAGAGCCATATGATCAAAAGCGGAAAGCATGCCCCAAACACATGAGGGCTCCACTAAAGGCTAGAGGTGAACAATTGCACAAGCTTGAAGAATTTCGTCACCGAGCGTATGAGATTTTAGGGAGTTACAAGGAGAAGATGAAAGCATGGGATAACAAGGAGAATTTGAGGCAAGATTGTCAACTAGGTTAACAAGTGCTTGTCTATCACTTGAGATTAAAACTATTCCCAAGAAAGTTGAAGTCGAAATGGTCAGGACCGTTTTGAGTGGTGCAGGCATCTCTTTTGGTGTAGTTACCTTACAAAATGAAAGAGATCAACATGAGTTTACGGTAAATGGGCATAGACTCTAAATATACCTTGGGGACACTACTAGTTGAGACATCTCGACAACTTTTCTGAAGGATACTTGGTAGTGAGATGTCAAGCCAGCAATGTAAAACGTGGCGCTTCTTGGAGGCAATCCAAGTTCTTTATTTCAATTTATATATTTATTTAGGATTTTTATTTGTCATTGATAGCTCTAATTGCTTTTTTTTTTTTGTACATTCAGCAGGTTTGGGATGCAGTCTTGTAGGATCTCAGATAGAATTTTTCATATTTCTGATATGATAACATTATGTCGTGACACTATGTTGTGACATGTGAAAGCCGAGAGCAATCTGAAAAATAACTGTGGTCAATTGTCGTGCAATTATGTCACGACATTCTAAAAAAAATACAAATATAAAAAAGAGAGAGAGAGACGATTACGATAACCTTAACATTCTTTTCCGCTCTTTTCTATAGTCTACAAAAACACGAAGACCTGTCTACCCTGCATCCCTCACCCAGCCAATCCTCTCGTCACCGCTCTTGAGTTGTTGGCCCGTGTGCCTGATCATGTGCCTCCTTTCTTGAGTTGTTGTTCCACTTTGATTGCCAAGTGCACCATCTCTTCCAACTCTACATAATGATGCATTTCCACTCTATCATGAATCTCTCGGTTCAAGCCAAACAAAAATCTGGCCATGGTTGCTTCTCGATCTTCCTCCACGTTGGCTCGTATCATTGTAATCTCCATCTCCTTAAAATAATCTTCAACACTTCGACTCCCTTGTCTAAGAGCTTGCAACTTTTTATGCAACTCCCAGTAATAGTAGCTTGGAGCGAACCGCTTTCTCATCACCGATTTCATGTCCTCCCATGTTTCAATCAGACGTTCTCTATTCCATCTCCTGCTCAAAACAAGCTATTCCCACCATGTAATAACATAATCGGAAAATTCAATCACAACAAGTTTTACCTTCTTTGCTTCGGAATAGTTGTGGCAATCAAATATAAACTCCATCTCCTTAAAATAATCTTCAACACTTCGACTCCCTTGTCTAAGAGCTTGCAACTTTTTATGCAACTCCTAGTAATAGTAGCTTGGCGCGAACCGCTTTCTCATCACCGATTTCATGTCCTCCCATGTTTCAATCAGACGTTCTCTATTCCATCTCCTGCTCAAAACAAGCTAGTCCCACCATGTAATAACATAATCGGAAAATTCAATCACAACAAGTTTTACCTTTTTTGCTTCGGAATAGTTGTGGCAATCAAATATGAACTCCATCTTCTTCTCCCACTTAAGATATGCTTCTGGATCAGATTTGCCTTGGCAAGATGGAATCTTCATCTTGATGCTACCCACATTATTATCTTATCGATTCCTAACTTCTCCATTCCAATGCCCGAACCTGCCTTGTCACATGTACGATTCTTCTAACTCCGCATCATCCTCTCTATCTCCCCATGGAACATGTTGCCCATGCTGCCTATTATTGTTGCTTTGTTACGGCTCACTCGATATTCTATCTTCTACCTGATCCAAATTATCTTGAATCGGCTCCAATTCGAGTCACATCATCTGCCTGATCTCCCCTAATAATGCTTCCATTTGAAGATCCGGGGTGGCATGTTGTTGAACCTCTTTTGAGGTATCTCTTTCTCGATGTTGAGCCATGTATAGAATCTGCAACCAAGTTAGTATGAATATAGAAAAAGGACCTCACCTCGCTCCCTCGCGTGTTTCCCTCGAAAGATGATTCACTCGTGTTTCTCTCAAATATTTGGCTTTTGCCCTCTAATATGCTCACCACTCTGGCCTTTTTCCACTCTTGTTGCCTTCTTTAGTTCTTAATCAGACTCAAGGAACAACCAAGAAACTTGCAGCAATTCAAGTACAAATCCAACTAAAACAAATCACAAGGATCCTTAGGGTGAAGAGTCAAGGAAATAGATGAGTAGGAATCTTAAACATAAGAATGATGGAAAAGAAATGATTCTTAGCAAGAAAACTAGGTGGATTTATGATTGATGAGTTGATGCTAAGACAGTATGATATCTTCTTCGCTTTCCTTGATTTCTTTCTTTCTACTTTTGGTTTCTTTCTTTCTTTCTTTTTTTGTTGCTGTTGATACTTTTTTTCTTTCTTTTTTTTGCACGAAATTTTTTCTTTTCTTTATGCAAGCAAACTCAAGAACGAACCAAGAAAAGAAAGGATAGATTTCTGCAAGAACGAAGAAGAAAATAATGAAAAAGGATAGATGAAACCTGTCTTAGAACCAAAGCTCTGATACCAACTTATGCGAACCTTACCAACACGTGGCAAAACCCGACAACAATATATGGATGAGAACCCCAAGATCTGCAAAGAACAAGTTCCAAAGGTGAGCTTTGACCTGCTATCTAGCGGGATAGGAACCAAAGCTACGGTTTGGAAAGGACGCTATATCCTGAGGATCGAAGTGAGAAGTCCGGTTGTAGAATGCCACAAGAAACCTTGGTAAGTTCTATGAGTCTTCTCAAGAACCAAGAAGAGCAAATTCCTCATGAAATTGTGTATTGAATAACAAAGAAGTCTGAAATTCGTCCATCCTCATCCCCAGCCTATAAATAGGCCAAGATTACAAGATATATGAAATATTCTGTTACTAGATTGCTTCCTATGTCATAGGCAACAAAAATATTATAACTACTCTCTAGGAAATAATGGAATATTATCCTAATATTCTGACTTAATAACTAAAGTTAGGTAATATATTCTTAGAAAAGGTAATATTTGTCTTTGACCAAAATTATTCATCCTTGATCGAAATCTTCTAAAACTTCGATCATGTTGATGTATGTTGCTGGCACATACAGACTTGCTTCAACATGCTTCATTGAATTCGCTTGAGTCCAAATTTCTCGAACCAGCCCATTGAGATCTTCTCTAAACTTCTTGGGCCGTGCCCTCGTAACTAGCCCGTTTGGAACTCTAACCAGATTGCTTGCACTATGCTCTTGATTTGCATCACCTGGCACTTTCACTAGAAAGTAGATTTCTCCTAATTTTTTTCACACACAAAAACTGAGCTTGTAATGTGGGTAACTAAGGACTGTGCATATTGATGTGAAATTGATAAATAAATTATGTCTGAGAAGGAAATTAAAAAAAAGTTAAAAAAAGAAAAAGGAAAAAAATAGAAGGGGTTGCCAAGGCTCAAGCATCTATGTTTGAGCATAGTTATAATCAAATCAATAAATACTTAGCTCAAATAAGTGCTTGTGCTATCTATTAATGCCATTGGTTGACTCGAAAATAAACCTGAGGGGTGTTCATCGCCTAGTGCCTTGGGCCAACTAGAACGGGAGTCGCTAGTTGATTTCTCGGTACATGGATCGCCATGAGGATGTGATATAAGAGTTGTGCAATTAAATTTTTTATTTAAAAAAAAAAAGAAGAAAATGAAGGGAAAAAAACCCTTTGAAAAAAAAAAGAAAGGGGTTGAATTCTGGACATATGTGATGTTTTGCACTAATATGAATGAGTCGATGTGGCTTGCATTGCTTGCTCCTTTTCTCACAAACTTAGCACGAGAATCTGTTTGAAAGTAGGTGCTTGGTTCATATAATTTGTTGATTGGCTTGTGACCAAATTGATACGTGAGAAGGGAGTGTGAGAGTGTTCTTGAAAGCATAAAAGGAGGATTTGACGCTAAACAAGCCTTGATTAAGTTGATACACCGGCAACTTGCTTGATTATTTTCTTTTGTTCTTTTGAGTCTTTGCTCGGGACTAGCAAAGTTTAGGTTTGGGGGTGTGATAACTCTAGGAAAAATAGAGTTATTAAGTCGCTTTTGAATACTAAATGGTCATGAAATTGCGAGTTGAGGTCAATTTCACATTTTTTTTAGTTAGGATACTCATTGGTCTCCTTGTTGATATTTTCCTATCCCCAAGGGTGTTTTTTGATGTTAGGTACTAAATCGGGATTATTTTGTAAGTTACAAATTAATCGGGACTATTTTGCAAGTTACAAATTAATCGGGACCTGAGAAGATATAGAAGAAATCAAGGATTATGAGCTATCAGCAGTGTCATGACTCTGTATCATAACAAATTAGAATAGCTTGCATTCTATTATGCTCTGTTCCACATTTTCAAGACATGGTGTCACGATACTTGCCTAAAAACTGCTGGATACGAGAATATCACGTTTCCTTGACTTGTGGGATATGGAGATCATTTTGAGTGATGAAGAATCATTGGAGAATCCTTGAAGATGTCCACAAGAAAATCAAAATATTTTCCTTCTGTTATTAGACATATTTTTGGAAACCGAGATTTGGATAGAATATTATCTCGAGAGATATTAGGAAAGAAAAATATCTCTATTTAGAGGGTAAGAAATTAGAGTGAAAGCATCTGGGAGGCCTTGGGCTAAAGACGTGGAGAGGAGAGATAAAATTCATTGAAGGCAAGGAGGAAGATCGAATTCAAGTGGAGACGTCGAATTAGCTTGCATCATTTGTTTCTTCCTTTCTTTGTTATCATTCAAATGATGTCTTCTCTATTCTTGTCGTTGTTTGATTTTATTTTCACCATGAACTAAGCATTCCATCCTAAGGTGACCAATGAAACCTAGTTGTTTACTTTAATTTCATATTTGTCTCTATTATGTTTCACTACAAGAAAACTGTTATTTTTCGAAGGACGGATCCATTGACAATCCATCGGGAAAGTCATTTACCGACAGATTGCCAACGGTATGTGCCGTCACGTTTTCCCTTGTCGGGAATTTAATTTCGATGGATTCCCGACGGATATCCATCCGTAATTTTCCGACGAATAATCCGTCGGGAAATAAAGAATTGCCGACAATATATTGGTAGATAATTACCGACGGCTCATCCGCTCGGGACGGATTACTGACGGATTATCCGTCGATAAATCCATCGGAAAATTACGGGCATTGGTGCGTTTTATAAATATTGATATATTTTATTTTGTAATTATTTATATGTTAAATTTACCAATCATATAAATTAATAAAATATCATTAAAATAAAATATTAAGCCAATCAAGAAAGTAAATTTTATTAATTAGAAATATTTACAATATTTATCCGGAAAAAAGAAAAATACAAATAATATTCCGGGGGGGTCGTCGGCAGCGAGGCTTGGGCTCGAGGGACCGGCAGTGGTGGTCGGTAGCTCGGGTGGCCTCGGTGGGTCTGCTCAGGGCTAGAGATAGCACTTGGCTAGGGCTCGGGGTGATGGTCGGTAGTTTGGTGAGGCCGAGGCTGGGACTTGTTGGAGGCCGAGGCTGGGACTTGCTAGAGGCTGGGGCTGGGGCTTGGCTAGCTCGTGGCACGCTTGCTCGGTTGATGGGATCGGGCACCGAGGGTCGGGGCTCGAGGCTCAGGCATCGGGGCTCGAACTATGTGGGTTGCGCTCAGACTCGATGGGTCGTGACGTAGACACCTCCGGAGAGAAATCACCGAAGGAAATTGGAGAGGAGAGGCCGGGCTCAGATATATATAAGCAATTTTCTGATGGATTTACCGACGGAAAATCCGTCGGAAAATTGGCTCCATCGACAAAGAGAGAGAAAAATCCCACTAATGAAATTAAGATATTGACGAAGTATCCGTCGGTAGACCTTCCGCTCCATTCCCGCCACAACATACCTACAGATTTGCCTACGAAATACAATTCATCGTAATTGCCTACGGATTTACCGATGGAATAATCCGTCGGCAAAACTCCCGCGCTCTTCCCGCCATGATATAATGACGGATTATCCGTCAGTAAATACGTCAGGAAACCTCGTTGACGGTTCCTACGGATTATCCATCAGAAATCCATTGGAAATGCCTACGGATTGCATTCCATCGGTAATATCCATCGGTATTTCTGATGGATTTTGTTCGATGCTTTATCCATCGGGAATATTCATCGGTATTCGACAGTTTTCTTATAACGTTTGTTGATTAATTGTGTTACTTATATTATTACCATTCTTAATGCGACTTAATTGCCTGGTCAACCATTAGGTTGAAGTGAATCTAATTGAAATCGAGAGAGGAATATTAGATTAAGCCAGATAAAATATAACTTAGGTTAATTCGTATCGAGAGATAGGAGTAGTCGTGAGAGGATAGATATATACCCAATCACCCGAGGTAACTTATTAGGGATGAAACTTAAAGGGCTTTCACGTGATTAACCATCTAGAGATAGAGTAGGTTAGCATGATTTTGAGAGTACAGTCTTCGTATAAGCGAGAGCTGCATAAGGCAATAATTGAACGCTAGGTTAGTAACATTAATTAACTGGTGGGATAAGTAGAGATAGATCGAAATTAGAATATCGACTGGGAGAAGTTGCGATCCTTAAATTTTCATAATCTAAATTCTCGTTAATCGGTTTCTTCATATTGATTTCTTTTAATTATTTAACTTCAATTTCGATTGTTTGAATAAGGGTAATTTGTATTAATTTTAATAATTAGTTGGATTTTGGAGTTAGGTTTATGTGGGTACGACACTCAATCTCATCACTTGAATCGCGAACATGTGGCCTAATGATTTTAAATTTACTCTCATACACTTTCATGATATAAATCTAAATGTACATTGAATTTGATAAAAATACAAGAAAAGTGTGTAATTTTATTACGTTTTGGCCTTAGAGCAATAAATATATAAGTTAGAGTAGTTTAATCCTAAACCATTCAGTCTTATATACTCTTGGTACACAAAGGAAGTAAATAAACCTAGGAATTGAAGGAAGAGAAAATTGCGAGTGGGGAAGTTTTACAGATGATATTGAACTTAAAACCTCTAGGTCATTAGGCAGGGTGGTACTAATTGTACCAACCCCTCTTTTTTAGTCATCTATTTTTTGTTCGCAACGCGAGTGGTTGACAATTTCTACTTTCTAAATAAAATTACAAAAATAAAATGGAAGAAGAAAATGGAAAGGGCGGATTTCTACTTTCTATTTAGAAATACAGTAATAACAATAACAATACATATAAATATATAATCAAAAACCAATAGTTGTATATAGAAATTGCCATTTTAATGTATGATGAGCGAGGGGATTGAGGAAGCGGATCCAATGGGAACTGATACAGCCATTATACTTTTTTTCTTATATGGAAACTAAATTGAGAAAATTGGGAAGATATGTCGATTTTCGAAGGAATTATGAAAACTTATTGGCAATTAATTGAACAATAGTTATTTTTATAAGTGAATTGGGTTTGCATATATGCTCCGTATATTATTGTAAGAACAAGGGGAAAAAAGCATGCATGTTTACGTTGTTTCTATTATTACTCAAGAGTGAAAAAGGAACTGTTTCTATTTATATTATATACTTCTAAACACGGGAACAACAACTACCTAATTAGCAAGATCTCATTGTTCCACGACAGAGGTAAAATTGACTGTTGGCATATATATAAAAGCACATCGTCTTGCATTGTGACAACAAATCTTTGGAGCGCATCTATATGAATAAAATTAGAAAAATGGCACTAGACTTTCTATATGTGTACTATTTTTAGCCGCTAAGTCTTATATATTTGAAAATGGATAATTCAATATTTTAAGATCAGTTCCGTTACACTTTCAGTCTAAATTGTTACTGTTCTGTTAACGAAACCATTGATGGTGTGATATTCGCATCGGCACAATAGTGATGATTCAGACTTAAAGTGTAACAGCTATGATTTTATAGAGCTAAATAAGTCATTTTCAAATATATAAGATTCAATTGTAAAAAATAACAAATATATAGGATTAAACTATTATTATCCCATATGCAATTATATATATGTGTGTGTTCTAAGTATGGCTTCCAATATTTCAAGTGCTTTTTCCCCCAAAAATTTTTACACTTCTAGATTATATGTTATGATCTAATATCTAAAAATTTTATAGATTTCTAGCTAATTCAGATTTTAGTTGTATCGGTCCATTACGGGATTACTCCCCTAATTATAAATTTTACTATTCATAATACTCGAACATGAAATCTTGTTTTTCAAAGAAGACATCAAAACATCTTTTTTTTTTCCGAGTTACATTGAATCATCTCAATCAACTTATACTGGTTTTATATATATATATATGTATATATATTTGTTGATTGCAGTCTAAGCACACAATAATACTGTGCGTTACAAATATTTCATCCGCTTGTCCACGAAAGGCATGCATATTCTTACCCAATAGCAAAAAAGAAAAAGGAAAAAAAGAATTTAAATTTTCAAGTGACAATAATTTTAAAGAATGAAAAGTCAGAAATTTACGCATGTGCAGGAGGAAAGCATTTTGAAACATTATTCATGACTGATGACCTGTGAATGAATCCAGTGGAGCCAGTGGCGTTTATCACTATCGAGTTTAAGCTCGAACTTGGCATGCTAAACTCATGCTCAAAACTTGGCTTAACAGTCAGTCGCATATTGTTTTGTTGGATCGAGCTCAGATTGAAACCAAATCATATGATAGAAGGGCCTGTGCACAGCTTTTAATCATTCGTAATATACTTTTCTGGACTCCAATTTTAAAATCATTTGTGTTATTGTATTCCTCACTTGATAAACCTTCATTTGTGAGATATGATTATGCATATTTGATTAATTTATCATATCAAAGCAATGTAAAAAGTCAAATATACTAAATTATGAATAAATAACTATACTAACTCATAAAATTATAAAATCCGAATTCGATTATTTAATAGCAATTAATCTTGTATAAATGTTGAAATAAATTTGTATCAATAGAATAATAAAAAAGGACTGAATATGCTGAGCTACGCTATATAATAAATTTCACATAAGTCTAGTTCTTAAATTTAATAGGATAAAGTATATATTCAAAATTTATGAATCGATCATCGGGTACCATAAAAACATGCAATACTTGAATTTGATCATCCTTAATTTGCAACAAATCAAGGTTAAAAGCTCTTCTAATGAAAATAGTTTTCAAATGTCTCGGGGTCATATTTAAATTTGTGGTGTTGTGGAAGTTGCTATGCAATGACGCCACTTGAGAATGCAGTGATCTAAAAAGCACACGATAATTTCTGGTGAAAGAAGTGGGACCCGAACCATTTAATGGGAAGAAGCACCTCTTGGCATTGAATTGAAGAAACTACACGGTTTTGTCTGCCTTCATGGGACACCCACCCCTCCCACAGTATGTATCCTTACTCCAGTATGACAATTTTGATTGATGTATTCCTTCCCTCACAAAATTTCTTGCAACTCCATAGTCCACTTGAATTAATGGTCGGCTCATCTATCTTTGCTAATTCTTGCCCAAAAATGTCATCTTTCCAAGTTTACATAGGTCAAGTAAAGAGTTACAATTCGATATCGGTATTTTAATAAGTTGATGAAAGGTATATTATTGATGTACACTGCTAATCATCCCATGACAGAGCACAACGATTGAACCGATTAAGTCACATGAAACATCTTGTATCAATCTATCGTTTGTCATTGTGAGCTGAAGCTAGTGAATGTAAAAACATGAAAGCACAACATGTCAGCATGAACTGTCAATTAAGTGGATTTCAGTGGCGTCGGTTGCAATGGAGGATCGCATATCAAGGGTAAATGGGTCATTTCAGTCATGATTCTAACTTTCACACCACCCGGACATCAGTTGAACCTCCAATCAGCTGTCGCGTGAATCTGCCCCCATCATAATTTAGCTCCTCGCTCTCTCAGCCGACCGCTCAGCCAGCACAGAAAAGAGAGAAGGAGAACATAGAGAGAGAGAGACTTTTCAGAAGATACAAAAGGGCCAAGAGGGAAGAAAAGAAAGAAAATTTGGGGGAGGGACAGGGAGCAGTGAGACTTGAAAAACACGCCATTGGAGAAGGGAAGGGGGAGGGAGGGGGGAGGGAGAGAGAGGTCTCTAATATCTGCAAAAATATGGGAAGAGGTTTTAGGGCATCTTCGAAATCAGGAGCCACTGTCTAATCTCTCAGCACAGCCCCACCTGCTTCTCTGTTTCAGAGGTAACGTTCTTTAATTTAGACTGAGAAATGGTGCTACAGAGAAACAGTGACTTATCGGAAGGGAGAAGAAGATGATGATGGCGATGAAGAAGAAGAAGAAGGCGATCCCTCCCACACGTTGGGAATTATGATTCCAAAGAAGACCCACGAGAAAGAAATCAAAGCTCAAAAAGGATCCCTTGCCTTTTACTTGGCCCTTCTTAATTATCACCGTTCTTTCAAAGCTGACACCTTTACATCACATTGCATTCCCTCTCCGCCCTTCCACATATGTTTCTTCCCCCATTGTCACTATATAATTGAAACTGGTGATATTGTTCCTTCCGTACAGTGCAGGATAATCAGGTTTTCTCAGCGTTGGAGGGTCTGTCACTTTCCAAAACGGCAGCTGACGATAAACTTTGCGGAAAATGCTGGACTATGAATGGAATGGTGTCAACCCCTCCTCTGTGATGCTATCAACCGATGATCCTGACTGCGCCGATACATCCCATGGACACCCAATGGTCGACCACTACGCCAAAGCTGCAACCGACGCGAATCACGTCCTTCCTGTTCCGGCAGAGGCCGCCAGCGGATCTACATTATTCCCGCCGCACTTCAACAACCAGCACCACCACCAACAGCCCGTACCCCAGAACAACCTGCTTCCTTTCTATGAACCACGCAACTACGCCGCCTCTTCCTACTACAACTCCGGCCCAAGCACCTTTTACCACGACTGCTTCGCAGGGCCAGGTGGCGCAGGCGGAGGCCATTTCATTGCAGCACCGAAGAGCGAGGACGTGATGGTCCGGCCTGTGTCGGCTGCGCTGGGCGACTTCACGGCCCGGATTGGGCTCAACCTTGGCGGGCGAACTTACTTCTCATCGGCGGAGGATGACTTCGTAAGCAGGCTGTACCGCAGGTCCCGGCCGCTGGAGGCCGGCGGCGGCTCCGCCAAGGCGCCGAGGTGCCAGGCTGAGGGGTGCAACGCCGACCTGACACACGCGAAGCACTATCACCGACGGCACAAGGTGTGCGACTTCCATTCCAAGGCCGCCGCTGTCATCGCTGCCGGCTTGACTCAGCGATTCTGCCAGCAGTGCAGCAGGTACGCATCGAAAAGACGATTCTACCCCTCGACCTCCTATCCCAAACCCCTAAAACGCTTTCCCTTTTTTTATGGTCTTGTCTTATCCTCTGTTTTCTCTTATGACCAATTATTTACGAAGGAAGGACATGACAGGAAATCAAGAAACCAAAATATCATCATGGGAAATTGTTTACTTGTTGATACGAGGCCGTTAATCATATTTTGAGATTACATATGTTTAAGGGTAAGCATTCAATTAGGAGAACGGTTTTTGAATTATTATTTTCATGAGGGGACGATACCACAGTTGGGTGTCGATTGACGGGATTACCCTCAGGAAGGGGTTCCTCTTCCTCCCCGGAAGTAAATGATTGGGAGGGACGGTACTTACTGGTAGTCGGGTCGGGGAGGAGGGAATCCCGAGGGGCAAATGTGTCCGAACGGAAAGAGTTTGGGTACAGAGAGTGTTGGGGGTGGGTTCACGTACTGTTGCTTTGCTTTTTATAGTATGGTTCAGCTAACCGTTATTAATTGCCTTTCCATTTATAACAAAAATGTAATTATGTCCCTTTTGCCGGAAAACAGCTTGCAGCTCCTTTTTGATTAAGCCAAACAATTAATTAAACCTCTGGTCACTAATCGGCCACAAATTAAACAATTAAGAAAGTGAGCATAAAACAAAAAGCTCGGACTCTAATGCTTCCACTCATGTATAGCTCGGACTCGATAGCATAAAACAGTGACATTAAATCATTTAAAAACCTCAATAGTGTATTTTACCAGAATTTCATGTCTCGTTTCTCTTCTGGCTTGATCATTTATTCTTGGAGATTGATCTTATTTGTCAAATTGAGCTCTTTTTTTTTGTTTGCTTAGTAATTGTCAAAATGAGCTTAAGTTGATATGATCAATATCTTAGTGAAATTGCAAATGGTTTCAGCCCCAAAAACTGGAATATATGGAAACTATGCTTATTTTCCTAGAATTTTCTGTTTCATTGAAATAGATCAAACACAAAAAGGATTTCTTCACATCATTGTAGGGAACCGTCTAATCAATTGAACTCGAACTCACTATAACTAGGGCTTAATAACTCCCGACACTGAAGAATATACTGCCGGTAACTGAACACAAGAAACTAATGGGATAGCTTAGGGCTTGCTTTTACAAGTAACCACTAGTTCTATCAATGAACAGTATAAATACTAACCATCTGATAATCAACACGTCTACTTATTGCTCATGACTATCCCGTGAAAGTAAACTACTGAATCGAACTTTGGATCCAATGCATATCATAAATAGCAATACAGAATCAATTGCATTAAGATGTCTTTTTTCTTCTTTTGTGCATGGGATTTTATACTCGACAGGTTTCATCTTCTCTCGGAGTTTGACAATGGAAAGCGAAGCTGCCGGAAAAGACTGGCTGATCACAACCGACGCAGAAGGAAATCTCAGCAGCAGCCAAGCCTGGAAATCCACAAGCTCCCTTCTGATGGTGGCCGAAGTGCATTGATTGATGGTCTCTCAAGTAAGTTTCCTCCCAAACTAACATAATGTGATCATGGAGGGAAGAAGGCAAAAAAATAAAAACGATTATTACTTTAGCATGTAACTTAATTGTTGTTGTCATTTTCCCAGTTTGTAACAATATGATTTTGACGCTTTTCTCCCTTTGTACGTGTACTGCGTAGAGTCTCCGCAAGATTCGGGAAATCACTCATCATCTTCAGTGACCATAGCCATGTCTCCTCCCAGAATGTCACTTGACTGTTGTTTCAGGCAAAGATCAGCCTACAGCCAGCAACCTCAGGCTTCTTCTTCATCAGCTTCATCTTGCTCACTCTTTTTCTCAAGTGGGTGACTTAATATATAGTTATATCCTTAAGGTTCTGAGTGCATCCAAGCCAGTATGAGCTAGGGCAGTTTATGTTACATATAAGGTAGCTGCAAGTTTAGTTAGTTTGCTGTTAAATCTTTCCTCTTTCGGTATCAACCACTTATGATGATAGGTCATTTTAACTATGTAATGACCATGCAAGACGGATATCGATTAAATATTGCAATCTAATCTAATTCATCGTATAACTCATCTGCATATATTCTGCTTTCTGCCATCCTCGTCTCTTCAGAGGTTCATTCAACCTCAAATACGTATTTTTGCTGATAAACATATGTGAGCTAGTCTCGGGGCACCTTCATGCATTAAGTTCGAGGAGTCATCAATCGTAGCGTCAAGTTGATTTAATCAATACACATATGGTGAAAGGAAAGAGGCGACCTTCCTTGAGTAAGTTTTCAAAAGGGTGGCTTTCAGACCGCACCTTCGTTCATTGGCCAAAAGGAGAGGGCTGCACCTTCCTTTGTGTTTTTGTTTTGGGTGGGAGGGGAATGGAAGGTTGGCTGTATGTGTAATTTGTCGAGTTGCTGGATATTTCGAGGTACCTGCAGCAAAGTACTTTTTGTTTTTCCAATTTTGGGAATGAAAAGCAAATTCATAATTTTTTAATAAATGAGAATCATAAAAAAAGAAAAATAAAGTATGGAAGATTTCGTTAATAAGAATCAAATCAAAGCCTCTTAACTTTAAGTTAGCAAGCTATATCAAATACAACAAGTTCCATCTCACTTTAGATCAGCAGTATTGACGAACTTAAAAAGCTATTTCTACCCAAAAAAGGGGAATTGAAGAGGGTTTTGCTTTCTGGGAATGTTGGTTGGAAGAAGGGGGGAAAGCCTTCAAAGCTGTCTCCTCTTAGGAGGTTGTACGATACTCATACTTTTTTTAATTTCTGCATACATATATATATGTATATGCTATTACAGATACCCATATCTGTCTCTTCCTTTACACTCTCATGTGGCCTCTCATGCCATATGGGTATATATGGGGTGTGCACACATATCTGATGGAATGAATTGAGTCCGTTCAATTCAAATCCTATGTGTTCATGATCCCTTTTTCCTCGATAGAAATAGTGCAACAAAAGTGGTGGCACAACCAACCTACTGCAGAATATTCGAACTTTCATGTTGAATTGCAAATATATGAGAAGAATTGAACAATCAATATTGACATAATTTTGTTAATGTAACACTGCCAAAAAGGTAGAATAGTTCAAGAAACCCGTCAACTAGTACATATCCAATTTCTTCATGATCCTTAGTGTTATCTTGATAAGGAGAAAGATAAATCAATAGGAATCAGCACATTAGTAAATTCTTCAGAGATAAATTAGGCAGCAAAATATAAATTTAAATTCTAAATAAAAAATCTTAAAAATTCCAAAAACCATTAAAAATCCTAAAAATCTTCTACTTTATATTATTCGACAACATTTTGTCTCTCGCTAATTGATATTTAGATTTTAGGATTTCTTTAAGGTTTTAGGGTTTTTCTAAAAAACTTCTTATTTATATCTTAGCACCTAATTTATCTCTCTAAAACTTTCTGATATGGCTAATTCCTATTGGTTTGTGACACCATTCAATAGTGCTAGTGTGGTATACCTATAACATTCAAGACTTTCTCATTGATAAGAGTTTGGAGATTTTTCTCGCATCCTGTCCTAGGAGCGCTTAGCTAACAGCTTATGTAAATCGGGGAATGAGCTTGAAGAATACAATCAAAGTATTTCATGGTCCGATAATGAGAAACTCGAGCAAGACGAAGAAGAGGACATAGATATGCATACAAGTGATGTTTAAGCTGAATGACTCAACAATATCCATAATATTTCAAAGGGGGCAAATAATGAAGGCCATATATCTTAGCTAAATATCAAAAGTGCAAATGCTTTAAGAAATATATTTCACCTAAATATTAAGAGGGCAAGTATTTTGAAGCACTATATCTCAACTAGATATGAAAAGAGAATATTTTAGAGAAAGGAAGTTGAGAGAAACTAAAAGGGCAAGAGGAGCACAAATAAAGGTTGAGATATTTGCTTATCCAAAAAAAGGCTGAGATATTTAAGTTAACTACTAAAATATATGACTTTCCTCTTTTGCCAAGAAGAGCATATTGTTTTCTCCTTTATTTTCTTCTAAATATATAAATTATATTTCATTGTTTCCTATAGGATAACTTTTAGATTTGCCTTTAATTAGTTTACTATCCCATGGGTATCATTTAGGAAGGATATTTTCATGTAAATATTACACTCTATTTAAAGGATGATACAAGGTTTTAGACGAATTGTTTTAGATCAGATTATTCATTAATAAAGTGTGAGATTTTATTCTTTATGATTCTTTGAAGAACTATTTGAACGTATCAGAGTTGTTCATGACGTTCATCCTCAACTTATCAATCAACCCTTCCATAATTGAATATGACATCTTCACTGTACTGAGGTTCTTATCTCTCTATAGGTAATAGGTCAAGGTTTCATATTTCGAGCTTGACAAGGACATGTTCCTTGAGACCTTGGTCACATACGAGTCTCGTCAAATGTTGTCGAGGTTCTTATCATACTTTATATTGGGTTTCATTATGTCGTTGGGGAGGTTCGTATTATTTGGTATAAGAGCGAACATTTTAAGTCAGGTTTTATCTGTCCTTTTAGTTTATCTTTCTTTTTACTTTTTTCATCTTTCTTTGTTTTGCCTTATCATTTTTTTCCATTATCTTCTTAAGAGAAAAAAAATGGAAGGTGAAAAAGTAATAAAAAAATATGAGAAAAAAGAAGCAAAAAAAGAAAAAAATGAAGATGCAAAAAAGGAAAGTTGTAGTAGAAAAAAGAGAAAAAATAAGAAAAGAGGAAAGAAAGGAAAAGAAAAGCAAACAAACCTTACCATTATCTTGGTCAATTATGATTGTTCACATTCATAATTGTTTCTTTTGAACTATTATTCTCTAATCCAAAATTTCCTTATTGCTCTTGATTCTTGGTGAGGTACTTTTGGAACCCGACTCTATTTTCTTCATTCAAATCTTGTTGAAGTCGTGGTAGATTGTTGTGGGTAATTCTGAGTGTAATTTGTTTAGTTCAAAAAGAACCGAAAGAGGATATATGAGTGGAAAAAGGCATGAGTGGTGAGATTATTAGAGGGGTAAATTTTGTTTGAATGCAAACATGAGTAAAAAAACTGAGTGTATATATTCTTGAGTGAAACACGTGAGGGAGTGTTTGTGAGGTCCTAATATTTTTGCAGATCCTCATCATGTCACACTATCGAGAGGAAAACTCATTCGAAGAGGTAAAACTACAAATATTTGTACGCAAAGTCAAGAGGATGGTGGAAGAGGAATTTGAACAAATCCACAAGAAGATGGACAAGTTGGAGGAACAAACAAGCAAGGGTAAATTTTGATTTGGTTATGAGGATAAAGAATAGAGAAGACCAATGCAGAATGACAATCTGGGTGAAACAAAAGTGGAGCTTCCAACTTTCCAACGTAAAAACAACCCTAAACCTTATCTTTTGTGGGAGGAAGGAATGGAGATGGTCTTCAATCAATAAAATTACTCCAAAAGGAAAAAAAGGTACAACCTGCTTCATTTCAATTCTCTGACTATGCTAATATTTGGTGGGATCAACTCATTACAAGTAGGAGATTGAGTGGAGAACGAATCATTGATACATGGAACATGATGAAATCAATAATGAGGAGAAGATTCCTTCCAAGTTCTTACTGATGGGAGTTGTACAACAAATTGCAACATCTAACTCAAGGACCCAAGAGCATTCTCGAATATTACAAGGAGATGGATGTTACAATTATCCAAAATGTAGAAAAGGATATTGAAGCCACCATGAACAAGTTGTTAAGCGGGTTAAATTGTGAGATTGCGGATAAAGTGGCGATGCATTATTATGAAGAGTTTAAAGATATGTTGCTCTATGCCATGAAAGTTGAATGACGATTGAAGCAAAAAAAAGGATAAATGGAGTTCAAGCAAGACTTCTACAAGCTCATGGAGATCCGCCCCTAAGCAAGACAAAGTGCCATCATTTAATTCTTATCAAGAGCTCTCCAAGGATGTTGAACAAGCTGTGAGTATCATACAAATTCATAAGAATCAAAATAGTGATCAAGAAAAGCAGAGCAATAAAAAAAGAGAGTGAGAAAAAAGACAAAGTGCAATAAAGAGCAAGAGTATGTTGAAAAGAATATCAATGATGAATGCCAAGAAAAAGAGTGGAGGGAAGAAATAGAGGAAGAACATGAAGTTGTGGAAAAAGCAAACGAGAGAAAAGAAATTGAGAAGATGGACAAAGAAGGTGTTATGTCATTGGTGATTGTAAGAGAGGAAAAACAAAGTTTGACAAACAAAATTGAGTTTGAAAACATTTTACTTTCAAATCAACCTTTTATGATAATGTACAAGGATTCTTTTTATTACTGACAATCATGTTGGATTCATGCCGAGCAATATTAGTTCTTACTTGTAGGAAATTAAGGGTGTGTATCAAGGATTACATTCAGACCAATCAACTTATAGGAGCAATATTGAGGTAACAAATGAGCTTCAAGGTAAAGAAAGTGAATTGATTGAAAATGTGTGTTCGAGGAAGCATGAGTTATTACAAGGTTTTGATATTACAAGAGCATAAGAATCAAATATGGAAAATTTTTCTTTATTTTCAAGCAATCAACGGCAAAGAGGTAATGTATCTAATTCCTATTCCTCATTTAGATGATATGTTAGATGTATTGCATGGTGCATATGTGATATCAAAGGCTGATCTTACAAAACAATTCCATCATGTTAGGGTGAGAGAAAATCATAAGTTGATCATTGAATGCAAAACACCATGTGATTTGTATAAGATGTTATTTAAGTCCTTTGGAATGATTAATAGACATAGTGTTTTCATGATACTTATGAGTCATAATTTGTATGCACTTATCTACCTTGATGACATTGTTATAGTAAGAGTCTAGATGATCATGCTAAACACTCAAAACTTGTTTTAGGGGCCTTAACGAAAGAGTGGTTATTTATTAAACTTGTTGTGTGGATAAGATTGTGTTTCTTGATTTTATTATGACTGGTTTAGAGATTGAGAATCATGATGAAAAGGAAAGGTCAATCCAAGATTGGAAATCATCTACTTTGGTAAGTAAGGTAAGTAATTTCTATGCCATGTCTAGTTTCTATTGGTATTTTATTCCATGTAATATAATGAATGATTCTACACATGATAATTTGATCTTTAGAATAGTTTTGAGGTTGCGTAGTGTGTTCATTTTGAATAAAGAAGTTATGTTTTTGAACTACACTTGGAAAAATATGAGTGAACTTGGAAACAAATCATTTTTTTGAGTTGTGTGAGAATTGATTTTAAAGCATGGAATATTGTATGCCCAATGTTGAGGTTGCTTATTCTAGTTTTATCCCTTCTACCACTAAATTTTCTCATTCAAAGCATGTATATGGCTTTAATTTATTAATTATTATGGATATAACATCTTCACCTTCAAGTGGATATGTTTACATAGGTGAAATGATGAAAGGTGAATTTGTTAAGATAATTCATGTGAAAGCCATGCAACACAATAGTGACAGCAATAATTTTATTTTTAATCCAAGAGGTTGTGATTCACATTACACAGGAGGAAGAAGAGGATTCTCATTCAAAGGCGTTCAAAGTGACTTCCTCATGGAGATGGACCATTCCAAGTTCTTGAACTCATTAATAATAACACCTTCAAATCTGAACAACTAGGCGAGTATAATGACATTGATACTTCCATAGTTAGTAATTTATCTGTATTTCATGCAGGTCAAGATTTGAGGACAAATCCCTTCAAGAGGAGGGGAATGATGTGAATTAGGGAACGAGCTTGGAGAATACAATCAAAGTATTTCATGGTCCAATGATGAGAAGCTCGAGTGGGACGAAGAAGAGGACATGGATATGCATACAAGTGATAAGCAAGCTAAATAACTCAACAATATCATAATATTTCATAAGGGGACAAATAATGAAGACCATATATTTTAGCTGAATATCAATAGTGCAAGTGCTTCAAGAAAATATATTTCAACCGAATGTCAAGAAGGCAAGTATCTCAAAGCAATATATTTCAGCTAGAAATAAAAAGAGAATATTTTAGAGACAGGAAGCTTAGACAAGCTAAAAGGGCAAGAGGAGAACAAATAAAGGCTGAGATATTTAAGTTATCTACTAGAATAGATGACTTTCCTCTTTTATCAAGAAGAGCATATTATTTTCTCCTTTATTTAGTTCCAATGATATAGATTATATTTCATAGTTTCCTGTAGTATAACTCTTAGATTTGCTTTCAATTAGTTTCTTATCCCATGGGATCATTTAGGATGGATATTTTCATGTAAATATTACACTTTGGCCTATTTAAAGGTTGGTGCAAGATCTTAGACGAATTTTTTAGACCAGATTATTCATTAATAAAGTGTGAGATTTTATTTTCTATGGTTCTTTAAAGAATTATTCAAGTTTATCAGAGTTTTCGTGACGTTCATCCTCGGCTTATCAATCAACCTTGCCATAATTGATTGTGGTGTCTTCGTTATATCAGGTTTCTTACCTCTCTATAAGTAATGGTTCAAGGTTCAGCCTTTTGATCTTGACAAGAATACGTTCTCAAAGACCTTAGCTGCATAAGGGTCTTGTCACATGTTGGTGATATTCTTATCATACTGATACTAGGTTTCATCATGTCGTTGGCGAGCTTCATGTCACCGGCAACATGAGAGAGTTTCTTCAACAACTTGATTGTCACGACCTGGATCAAGCCTTGGCTTGATTCATGGCCATGACTAATCATGGTTGATCAAATCAGATTTGCAGAAGTGTGTATTTTGTTTAAATTACCTTGGTGCATCGAATCACTTCTAATTCACTAATACCTTATTAAGACAACTTACATTTGATCATTCAAAGTGACTATATCATAAGAAACTTAGTTATAATTACAACTCTTCTGCTTGCACTTACACATGTACAAAGTTTGAAATTAAGTTCATACTCATGTCTTACATTACTATTTACATGGTAAGACTCTTCAAACAACTCTATCCAAAGAGAATCACAAGAGATGCTAACCACTATATACCTTCTATCCAAAAGTACAGCTTCAAAAACACTTCTAGGGCAATCCACGGCTCTTAGCCTTGAACTCCAATCCTAATTTTGACATGTTAAAACAAAAGGATGAGTTTATATTGCTCAGTAAGTCAACAATCCATAGTTGAAACATTAACATCCACCAACTAAAATGATAGCAATTCAACTTATCTCTTCAATTCATAATGGAAACAATATCCAATGAGCAACATATTCAAGCATACTTGTAAGTGCCATATAGATTTTCACAAATACCATTACCACTTCATTGAGCAATATTAAATGATTCAATGAAATCATGCGTGAGTGCAGTACTCTATAACTATCTAATAATCTAATGGCCTCATGAATGCATGCACATTACTAGCTAATCAATGTTCCGTTCATCCCTTCCAGGAAACATATTATATCATCATGTCCCTTATAAGAACATTTCATATATCATTCGTATAATATTACCAATTGATTAGTGGTCATTCATTCCCCTTCCAGGGCATAGTATCATCATTTATCCCCTGTGGAATATGCATATGCATGCATGCTTCAATCACTTAGACACTTATGTTGCATATCATATGGCATATTCATGTCACTTGAGCATATCCCACTCTTATGGGGATCAAACAAATGTTAGCAGCATGCCTCATTTACATAGCCATTCAAGATGAATCATCTTCTTAAGGAAAGCTTAATAGAGGTTAATTACACTTCTTCAGAATAATTTGACTTGTTTTATCATGTTAATCTAGCTTAAGACCACCTAAGTAATCTAATACAACCATTCAATGTAGTAATCAAGGATCAATAATCAAGTTTGGTGCTATCTAATTACACTAGTTAACTTTAACACAATAATGAAACATGTAATATCATGCTAATCATGCTTAATTGAACCTGATTATACTTATTAAACTCTAATTACAATAACTTGAATGTGACAGATTAAGAAACATCATTGATCCTTTAATTCAATCACACATATCAAAACATCCACCTCACCATGCTAATGATGTTGAAAACATGTTTAAACACCTCCACAGCAACCCATAATCCTTGAACCAAGAATAGAAGCTAAATATCATTCGAGAAATAAACTTCCCAACTAACTTATATGCACTAATTTTTTATCAGTGTGGGATTAAGAGTTGTGGGTCCTAGTAATTTGTCTCAGTAGACCGCGGTCTAAATCTGCTTCGTTAAATCTTCTCAATAGATCGCGGCCTATAACCATGGTCCATCCCTTGTTCTGCGCGCAGTTTTCTTCTTTCAGTCATAATTTCCTCGTTTCAGCTCCGACTCATGATCCGTTTCATACATTGGAATTTTGACTCAACAAGATTTCGATGATGTATTATTTGCCATATTTTTCATATGTAGAATATGAGGAATTTCCTCTGAAAGTTGCCACATCAACAAAGCCATGTCTTCATCTTTCTGCACATGTTCTTTCCTTCCCTGCACATCAAACGACTCCCAGTAGTATCTAATCCATATGTAAAGCTCTGAAAACTATCATTTATAACAATTCAATCCCAATAATGAAAAGTTATGCAATTAACCTCTAAATGTATGGGAAATGGCCTAAAACTTAAGATTTTAGGTTGGGAATGGATAAACAAATCATACAAATCATTATATCAACACACCCCCAAACCTAGACTTTTGCTCGTCCTGGGCAAAAATTAAGAACATGCAATGAAAAGATTTAAACCAAGTTGGTCCCAAAACATTCTCAGAGATGGCTTTTTATTCATTACACAACCTTCACTTCGAATGCTTCTACCTTAGGATGTCAAATTATTCATAGTATTCTGCCCTCACTTGTGCGCTGTTAGTGCAAAACACTCTTAAGATAGTTCAAGCACCCAATCAATAGCTAAGTTGGTCAAGCAAATTATCAAAAGGCTCGAACACTTCCCTAAACATTGCCCTTGACAATTTTGCTTGTTTCTTTTAACTTTATTCTTTATTTGGTGGTGCACGACTCTGAGTGTCATGTCCAAGAGCTAGGCCCGTGTAGCGAGGAATCGACCAATGACTCCCGTCCTAGTTGGTCCAAGGCATTAGGTTTTGAGATACCCCTTCGGATCTATCCTCGAGATTCAACTAATGGATAATTTACACTACAAGCACCTGTTGGGCCGTATTGCATATGCTTTTTGCACTAAATTCAGCTCAAGCTCGTACAGTGGTGCTCAGAGTCTTGGCACATATTTTCATTAAGCTCACAACTATACATTTGATATGATTTTTCACTTTTTCAAAATTTTGTTTCTTTCTCTCTTTGGCTTTTATAGGATATCTAGGTTCATGCTCTTGTCCATTCTCATGTATGCCATACAACCAAACAATTTCAAGGGTCAATTTAAGCTATCCCTATTGCAAGAGTGTCATGAAAATAATGGGGTTTGGGCATCCTGGAAACTTTCTAAAAGCATGCCCTAAGGTCGTTGCAATCTCAAATTCAATCATGTTTCGAATTTTCTTCCATTAGTAGTCATCATAGAAAAAGGACCAACCGGTTTTTCAAAACATTTTCTATTTTTTTCTTTTTTTAAAATTACGTAAGAACAATTCACACAATGCAACCTAGAAATACCTATTATGCAACTACTATCTAAATGCAGACCTAATTCTAACACATAGATCAAAGTGCATGAGAAGACCAACAATTAAACAGAGAATCCCATAAGTAAGGCACCAAACCTAAACTTAGCATTGTCCCCAATGTGAAATAAGAGTAAGGGCATAGAAATTTGCCTTGCTAGTTTGTTGATTGAGCCCCAATTCTTGTTCTTCTGTTTAGACCTCGATCTATAGATCACGATCTAGCACTTCAATGTTGTGGCTACCTCAGTAGACTGCGATCTCTTTCGCTTGTGTCTCCACTCGTGAAATTTTTCAATTTTTCAATTTTTTCTTCATAAGTCTGACCCATGTTTACTAAATGCAACAAAAACAAACAAAATAAAATAAAATGTCCTCTAGAGAAAGGAAAACAATCAAGATAGTAAGGCATAATTCCACCTAAACCTAATCCATGAATCATCATTAAAATAATATAACAAAAATTAAAGGAAAGGTAGATTACTCCCCTAGAATGAAGTAGGCATCCTCCTCGATGAACTAGCACTTGCCCCTTTCTTGTTTGCCACTTGATCACCTTCCTCAGTTGATGGACTCTCTCTTTTAGCTCTTGATGAAGAAGGTTCAACAATCCTCCAAGGTAGTTGATATGTTTGTGGAATTGTTGGTATATTGGTGGTGGCTCGTATGCTCTCTTTGTCAATTTGGAGAATCGCAATGCTTCCATGAGAACTAATTGCTTCATTGGTATTTGATTAGGCTCTAACCAACGGGAGATGCCAAGAAAATCCATGTGCTCTTTTGGCTTATCAACTATCCATGTAGCATGTGCTTCTTCTATCAATGTATTGAAACAATCATTAGGTAAATGATTTTCAATGACTAGAGTCTCATTACCTTGTTTAAGATTGGCCATAAGATCAATAGAAGTGTCAGAATTGCAACTTTGGACTTCTATGACTTCTTCACATATTCCACTATGTGATATTAGTAAAGTCATATCCACCTCATCTATTGAATTGTTAGTGGTGTCATTCTCTTCCTCGAGAATTCTATGCTTTGTATCTCGATTCCATCGGCCTTTTCCTCATCCTCTAGCTCTAAATTGCTCCAAAGACTGTTCATCTTGTTATGCTTGCTATCTTTTGCTTGTAAGTTGACCTTAGTTTCGGTAGGTAATATTTCATATGGTTGAGAATTGATTGCTTGAGCAATTTGGTCAATTTGAGTCTCCAAGTTGTAGATTTGCAGCTGTAAAGCAACAATTTGACTAAAGTTAGCTTGAATAGCATCATGAGTCAATTGAGAGGAATTCATAAAACTAATTAAAGTTTCTTCAAGTTTAGAAAGGCGATGTGAAGTCGATTGTTGTTCAAATACTTGTTGTGGAAGATTTTGTGAGGAATTCATGAAATTGTGGAGCTCTTCCTCAAATCTAAAAGAAGAATCTTCGTCAGAATATTGTTGATTGAAGTTTGAAGTATTATTCCACTCCGATTGCCATGTTTGTTGATGTTCCCACTCATTATCGTAGCAAGCTCCCAATCCTGAATCACCCATATCATAAGGGAAATTATTCCATGCATTGTGCTCAACACGATTCATCAACTCAACATAATCGGCACAATAATTGGGTAGATGAAGCTTTCCACAATAACCACAAGAGATGTAATAGTTTTGTACGAATATATTATAACTGTCATTAATTGAATCTCTATAGGGTCCACCTACCCAATTGAAATTATCTCCATATTTTCTAAAAGGATTGCTTCAAGATCTATCAAAAGTGAAATTAAAGTGCATTCCACAAAAGAAAGAAAAACAAACAAAAGATAAAAGCAAGAAAGAAGAGAAAGTATATTATAATAGAAGGTTAGGAAAAATAGAAATAAAAAAGAACTTGGTCAAAGAATAGCTGCTTCTTATTAGGTTAGCAGAAAAAGAGTCCCGGCAATGGCGCCAAAAACTTGTTGCGTAGTTGAGGGTAATGCACGCAAGTATCGCTGACAAGTAATACAGAGTGAGTAGAGTATTGTTCCCACGAGGACTCTTCTACTAATCACTAAAATTGGCACAACTAATTCTAAGCCAAGTCAATCGAATAAGTAGAGCAAAGTGCAAGTAATTGAAAGGACAGAAAGTAAACAGATAGAAATCAATCGATGAAAAGCTCCTAAGGTTCACAACTCCTCCAATTCTAGTCTTAAGCAAGAATCCTTCTTCCACCCAATTAATTCTATCATGTTATTAACCTAGAGTTCTAGGGTTTCCCCACTTCCATCGTATGCACCGTCCAATGTCATACGAATGTACCTAAGTGAAAGACATTAATCCACTCTATTACTAGGCGATTAATGTTGAAAGGTCAGACTAAACCAACCCTAAATGGCTATCTAGGTTGCTTACCATCTTCCGATGTGCTTGCACGAGGCCTCACCTTCAGGCATAAGCTAACCTAGATTATGAAATTTCTAGCGTGACTTTGATTTCCTCTCTCGAGGCTCCTCTTTGTCTCAAGTTCGATCTCGTGAGTGGCCAATCCAAAAGAAAGCATGAAGTACGAAATTGCATAAATAACACCTAAGAGGCGTACCTCGACAGAATCGTATGTATGAAAGAAAGACCTTACTTAAATTGAAAAGGTTCCATTGATCCGCCTAGGAATCTAGGGGTTTAGTTCAACATACTAGAAGGAAATACAAGAGTTGGAAGAGAAGACAACATTAGGAAAATCAAAAGAAAAGGGATGGAAAGAACTCTGGTTGGTGAAGTCAAATATCCTGATCCCGACTTTAAGATTTGTCTGTGCGGTCCCTCTTCTCGTATTCCTTGATTGTTGCCCTTTTTCTCCTCTTCAACTTTTATCTGTATGTATGTATGTATGTATGTATGTATGTATGTATGTTTTTGTATATGTGTAGGGGTGCACCACTATATATAGAGCAAATATACTTCCTCTCATCTTGGTTTGGTCAATGTGAGATTGAGAGTTGTGGTTCCAGCAATTTTCCTAAGTAGACCGCGGTCTAATTCTGCTTCGTTAAATCTTCTCAGTAGACCGTGGTCCATCCCTTGTTCTGTGTATAGTTTTCTTCTTTCAGCCATAACTTCCTCGTTTCAGCTCCGATTCATGATCCGTTTCATGCGTTGGAATTCTGACTCGACAAGTTTTCCGATGATATGTTAGTTGCCATATTTTTCATAAGTAGAATATGAGAAATTTCCTCTGAAATTTGCTACATTGACAAAGCCATGTTTTCATCTTTCTGCACATGTTCTTTCCTTGCCTGCACATCAAATGACTCCCAGCAGTCTCTAATCCATATATAAAGTTCTGAAAACTATCATTTATAATAATTCAATTCCAATAATGAAAAGTTATGCAATTAACCTCTAAATTTATGGGAAGTGGCCTAAAACTTAAGATTCTAAGCTGGGAATGGATAAACAAATCATACAAATCATTATATCAATGGGCGACATGAGAGGGGAGATGAACCGGACATGGGAAGGCTTGGGGTGGCATGAGGAAGGTTCGGGGAGGCTCAGGAAGGTTTGAGAAGGGTTGGATATTGGCAGGCAAATTCGGGTGACGAAAAGCTGATGCAATGGTAGAGACGGGTAGAGGAAAGGTGGCAGAAGACAAAAATTTGGGAAGATTTGTAGAAAGCTGATGCAAGTCAAAATTCTTATTCCATTGTCGAACTTCCATGAGAAAGTAGAAGTACTACAGAGTTCCTACAAATTCAAAATCTCCATCTCTCTTGTCTGATTTTAGGAAGAATAAAAAATTAGGGTTTTGGAGAAAAGGGGATTGCATATTTAGGGAAATTGGTATAGAGATAAATTAGTTATTAGGGTTAGATTTTTTATTTCTAACTATTTTAATATTTTATATGTATTTTTTATTTTTAAAGGGTTTCCATTTTTATTTTTTAGATATTTTAATATTTTTATGTGAATTTATTAGAATTTTATATGTATCTTTGAAATTTTTATAATTTTTTATAATAGTTTTTAAGTTTTTAAAAAATTATTCATTTTTTAATTTTAGTATTTTTCTATGTATTTTTTATTTTTTTATTTTTTATTTCATTTAAAATATTACGTGGATAGGTCCAATTAGCAACTATGCATACGTGGCATCACTTAATGCTGTTAGTTGTAATTTGAAGGATTGCACTAAACTGATACATTTTTAAAAGATTTTGTATTAAAATACGACAAAAAAATTTCCACCAATATGAAACATTTTGAAAAGATTTTGTACTGCCTGTATAATTATCTGGTTTAGTTATATATATTCTCTCTATAAAATTTTTACATTGCATTACTTCCATATATTTTTAATGAATTTAACTATATAAACAAACAAAATAATTTCATATAACTATTCTTTCATGTAGAACTTGGAGGCATAATAGGATTATTCTGGTCTTAGGGGCCTTATGGTAGAATTCATAGATGGAGGTGACACATTATAAGGCATACTTCTTGTTTGATGGAGTAAGTAATTGATGGAAGGATTCTTTTCTTTTTCTCATTTTCTCCTTATAAGTTTACATGTTTTCTTTAATTCTTTTAGAATTTTCTGTACCTTCCCTATATTTTGTGAGAATATTATAATATGATATAATATCTCACACAATATCTCTGTTACAATATCATCGATAAAGTTTGTACCAAATTATCCCCTAAAAATACTACAATGAAAATTTAAGGTGAATACACATGTTAATGATACTAAAATCAATCAAATTTCAAGTTATAATTGTATTTAAATTGTCAATATTATTAATTAATTATGATAAGATCCCAAAATAAAAATTTGTACCTATATATTATTTTTTTTATATATCATAATAGATCTAATTTACTATAAATGTCTTTAGAATTAATAATTAATCAACTCATAAATGGCAATCAATGGCCATATATAAGTATGTAAAGAGGAATTAGTTATTGAATTGAAAAGGCAAATGCTCAACAAAAGAAATTCACAAATCAGGAACACTCGTATATGAGCAGTCATGCATAATATATATGGGTCCTACTATTTAAAGGAAAATATGTCTAATTAGAGTAAATCTAATAATGATGGTTAAATATATTTATTTTCCTAACTATATATCCATTCTTCTTCTTCATTCTCAAACATATAACATCACTTTCATCAATTGCTTTTCTTGACTGAAAGTAAGTCTTAATTTTCTCACTATTATCACAAATTTTATTGTGATGATACACTTAGTGATGATTATGATTAGTAGTTTTAACGTTTAAATGCAGATGTTGTAGCCTCCATGTAGATGATTAGTCCTGATTAGTATTTTTATCGTGTAGTCATGATTATGATGAGTTGCTTCATCTAGCGCCTAGGCTCAAGTCAATGGGGACCAGAATAGACACATTGCATTATTGGATTAGCAATTTTGCTAGCAAATGGAATTGAACAACACAGCTAAGTCAAGTCACACAATAAATGTATACAATCACAAAAACAAATAATGAAGTCACAACAAGATATAATGCCATTGATAGTTAACACAATGCATGAGAATTGATGTAGTCATAAACCACCTGGTGCATCTCGACTCGCAAGTCGTAGTTCATGTAATTCATCTCTTTGACGATTCTTAGATGGCCAAGTCATCAAGCACAATTGCATCCTCAAGCGATTCCAACGACTATATACCTACAACGGGGAATGATATTGATGTATAATATTATTATTTACTATATTATTAATAAAATTATTTACAATTTTATCTATTTCAATATTCTAATAATATACTTTTATAATAAATATATGATTAGAAGGCTGCCTTATTTACAGGTGGTTGTATTTGCCTGAAAGTTGTCTGTTTGTATTTTTGACATAATTATTACCAATGATATTTTGTTTCCAAAATTAGTCGACAATTTTTTAAAAATTATTAATAAAATACTGAAAAAATTGTTGTTAATAATAAGGAAAACTGCCAACAAATAGACATGGTCAATAATTATTTCAAATATTTTAAAAAGTTGTCGGGCAAAATACGAAAATTGATCTCGGCAATAGAAGCAAATTACCAACAAATAAATATGGTTGATTTATTATTTTATCTTCAAATTATTTACCAAAATTTCGTTGGTAATAGTGGTAGATTATCGATAAATAACTATGGCCAATAAATTATTTCATTGATTGTTTATTAACAAATTATTTATTTAAAGATAACATGTATATTTATCGACAAGCTGTTTGCAGGAAGATTATTAATATTTTTATGGACAAATTTTTTGCATAAAGTTCGCTTGTAAGATTTACATATGAGACTTTTTTCGACAAACATTCATTTTGACTGAATTTTATCAGTAAGTTGAATTTTAAGTTAAATTTTCATTAAATTGTTTAATTTTCAGCCTACCTGTTAGACGGTAATTTTGTCGGTAAAGATATGATAAAGAAACTATGTCTTTACTGATAAAAATACCATCCAATAAGTTAGCTTGCCGCATCAACATCTCCGCATACATGGCATCGACGTCAAATTGTCGAGTCAGTGAATATTAATGCCGTTAATGAGAAATTGATGGAGTGTACCAAAGCGGTACACTTTTAACAAGTTTCCTGCTAAAATGCTACAAAAAAAGATTTTGCACTAACATGAAACATTTCAAAAAAGTTTTGTACAGTCAGTGTAATTAATCTGCATGTTAAAATTATAACATATTTATAAAACAAAATTAAATAACAGATTAAAAACAATGACTATTAATTAAAAATATGTTGATAACATAATTCTCGCAGAAAAGAAAAATTTAAAATTCTTAAATAATTATAATATCATGAAAGTAATTGATGTAACAAGTTGATGCTACAGATTGACACCCAAAAATTTTCAGTGTACGTTAAATATAATTTTTACAATATGAATACTCTCTTTGATTATATTAAGAAAATGATTTCATAAATGATATCTTTCATCTTTAAAAAATTCCAAACGAGAAGGTGAACTTACATAAGATTTTTCAAATAAATATTGAACAAATATATTAGCATATTTCTATCGTAAAAAGTCAAAGATAAGTGTATAAATACTTTACTATACTGATAAATTTGTGTCAAACATGATAATTAATAATTAATTAATTATATATATATATATATATATTATTTCATACAACGGCTCATTCATATATCACTGGGCTTTGTAATTATTTAAAGGATAAATTAGATAAAAAAGCACGTGATTCTCTTTTTCTCAAAAAAGTCAAACTTTTTAAATTTGAAAAATAAAATCGCTTATTTTTATTTTATTTCTAAATTAAGCCAAACCTTATAATTTTTTTATAATCGAGGTATCCGAACGCCTTTTGAGCCTAACTAGCAGTGGTTGCGACACCTCCTTCTCGGGACATATGCAATAGTTCGTAAATCATGTGTGTCGGGTAAGTCAGGCGAACCTAACAGATTCGAGGGCTATAAAGCCTCCCCCCATGAAGAAACGCCCATTCTGGGATTAGAACCCGGGAGGTTTACTCGACCAGTAGGGCTGCTCCCCCGTGGGCGCCAAACCTTTTAAATTTTAAAAATAAAATCACTACGTCTCATTTTATTCCTAGGTTAAATTAGAAATTTCATATTTTAAAATTAAAGTCACATTTTTTATTTTACCATTATATCATAATATTTCATTTAACTTGATATTAAATATTAAAGCCTCATTAAATATAATGGTAAAATAATTCATTTATTTTGCCATTATATCAGAATATTTTACACTAGTTTCTTATATAAAGTTCTCTTAATATTTCATACAACTGATATTAATCTTAATTTAAGAGAAAATTGTTAATAAAAATTTCGTTAATTTTATCGATTTATAGGTATGTATGTTGACATTATAAATTGTTATGATTTAATGGCCATTCCCAACTTAGATAATTGAGTTGGAGATCACTTTTCATGTAGTTAGAAGATAATTGCACACCATTTTAATTGGAGAGTCAAATATCGTGTTTTATATGAAAAAGATCCTGCTGGAAGTTCACCATTATCTAGAGTTCCTTTTATCCATTTTCTTCTTATTTTCATGATGTTGTCCTCTCTTTCAACTCTTGTATTTTCTTCCATTATATTGAACTAAACCCCTAGATACCTAGGGGGATCAATGAAACCTTTTCAATGTTTAAAGGAGAGATCATTTCTCTCATGTGAATGATTCTATCGAGGTACACCTACGAGGTGTTATTTATGCACATTTCATTCTTCATGCTTTCTTTTGGATTGGCCACTCATGGGAATGATCTTGAGACAGAGAGGAGTCTCAAGAGAGGGAATTGAAGTCACGCTAGAAATTGCATAATCTAGTTAACTTATGCCGAGAGGTAAGGTTATTCGTGCGAGCACATCGAGAGATGGTAAGCATCCTATATAGCTGATGAAGGGTGGTTTAATTGATTTTTCAACATTAATTACCTAGAAATAACATGGTAGAGTTGAATACATGAGAGAGAGATTTTGTTTAAGACTAGAATAGGTGAAGTTGTGAACCCTAGGAGCATTCCAATTGATAGATTTCTCCTTGTTTATTAGTTGCTTTAAATATTTGCATTCTACTCCAAATAGTTGAGTAACTTGGCTTGGAATCAATTGTGCTAATTTTAGTTATTAGTAGGAGAATTCTCATGGGAACGATACTCTATTCACTCTGTATCACTTGCTTGCGACACGTACACTTGCGGGCACTACTCTTGAAATTCGCAACAACTTTATGGCACTGTTGCCGGGGATTCTTTTTCTGCCAACCCTATACTAAGCAACTGTTCTTCAACCAAGTCCTTTTTCCTTGTTTCTCTTGTTCTCTGTTCAGGTGAGATCTTGTGTCTTGTGTGCATAGAAGAGGCCAACGAGAGCTACTTGAACCCGATCCAGAAATAGAATGAACCTTACATAGAAGGCTAAGAGAGCAAAGGCAAACACAAGAAGCCGTGGAGCCCGGGCAAGGAGGTGAATTAGTACCGCAGTAGCATCGAAAAACAGTCATGAAGTATGTGCAACCTAAATTTCTGAGTCAATTGAGCATCATCAAGCCACCGGTTCAAGCCCGCACATTCAAAATCAAACCATCGGTAATTCAAATGCTTCAAATCTCTTTCTCTTTTGGAGGAGCACCAAATGAAGACCCCCATGTGCCCTTAACAAAGTTCTTGGAGATTTGTGACACTTTGCGATTCAATGGAGTGTCCCCCGACTACATCAGAATGTCTCTCTTCTCCTTTTCTCTGAGGGACAAGGCAAAGTCGTGGCTGCTACCACTCCCACCGAGCACTTTCAACACATGTGAGGCAATAACCAGGAAGTTCTTGGCTCAATATTTCCCACCTTCCAAAACTATGAAACTAAAGAATGATATTATACCTTCAAACAACAGCCATTGGAATCTTACTACGAAGCATGGGAGCGGTTCAAGGGGATGCAACGAGCGTGCCCCCACCATAGCATTGAGATTTGGACATTGGTACAAACTTTTTATAATGGTTTATTGGAAAATTATCGTTCTTCTCTTTATGCTACTACTGATGGTTCGATCATGAATGAATACCCCGAGGAAGCCTATGAATTGCTTAAGGAGATGGCACGTAATGGATATCAATGGCCATCCAAAAGGTCAACGGGACATTGAAATGCAGGGACATATTTGGTAGAAGCCGTAATAGCCCTCTTAACTACTATGGATGCACTATTCAAGGAAGTCACGGCATGGAAGAACCAAGGAGCGGGGCAAGGCTATGGAACCACCGATAAAGGAACATCTATGGAACAGGTGTAGGAAATTCAAGAGACGGCTAACTACATTGGAGTCAACCCGAGGGATAATCCGTACTAAAACACATACAATCAGGGGTGGAGAAATCATCCCAACTTTGCCTATGGCAACAACAACAACAGGGCCAACCTACCATCGGGATTTCGATCAACTCAAAGGCAACAACCTCCATATCCAAATCGCCTATCAAGATTAGAAGACACTTTTATTAAATTTATGCAATCTTCACAAGAGACACATGCTGCGGTGCAATCGAATTCAAATCAAATTATTGTCTTGCAATCACTGATGCGTAATATGGAAACTCAAATCGAACAACTGGCTCAAGCAATCAAATCCCAGCCTATTGGAGCATTACCAAGCGGCACAGAGATCAATCCCAGCAATCAAGGAAAGGAACAAATCAAAGCAATCATGCTTTGGAGCGGGAAGGAGCTAAGCAACACAGAAGAGGAGGATAAACCGCGTCTACGACCGCGGTCCAAGATGCTAGAGTAGGGGAGGCCTTCAGTAGACCGCAGTCCATAACCGCAGTCCATAAAGACAGAGCCGATACAGAGCTCAATAGACTGCGGTCTACGACTGCAGCCTAGGGAGAAGTCAGCACATGCATACAGAGGTACCTCAGGACAACAACATCGATCCTCCTAAGAACTGTGAAGCTAAGGGCAACATATCGATGCTAATTTGAACCTATCCACCTCTTCCTTTTCCAAAAAGAGCACAAAAGGAGAAATCCGAGCATCAACTCCGTAAGTTCTTAGAAATTTTTAAGAAATTGCATATTAATATCCCTTTTGCTGATTGGAGCAGATGCTAAGTTACATCAAATGCATGAAAGACATGCTCTTACCGAAGAATGTAGTGCGATCTTGCAAAGTAAGTTGCCGCAAAAATTGAAGGATCTAGGTAGGTTCACTATACCTTGCTCTATTGGAAAAGATTTTGAAGGTAAGGCATTGTGTGATCTTGGTGCTAGTATAAATTTGATGCCATATTTTATTTTTATGAAATTTAGGTTTAGGAGAAGTGAAATCATCCTCGGTAACTCTTCAATTAGCAGATCGTTCACTTCCTTATCCTCATGGGATTATTGAAAATATTCTTGTTAAAGTTGATAAATTCATATTCCCAGTTGACTTTGTGGTGCTTGATTGTGATGAGAACCGAAATATACCTACTATTCTTGAAAGACCATTCTTAGCAACCGATCAGGCATTAATTGATGTGCAAAAAGGGAGAACTCACCATGAAAGTGAATGATCAAGAGGTTACACTTAATGTTTATAGATCAATGCAATTTTTGGATGAAACTGATGAATGTTTTTCTATTGATATCTTGAATAGATCATTGAAAGAGAATGATGAGAACTATGAAAAATCAATTCAAACACTTGAGTCATCACTTACAATTCCCAAGGAACTCAATCACTTCGAGCACTTGGAACTATCTTCATCAACTCAAACCCTCTATCTAGAAGTCACCGGAACTAGAGTTGAAACCTCTTCCAAGC
>CM075294.1:11850057-11875033 GCA_037672795.1 Lagerstroemia speciosa | reverse complement strand
GATTATGGGTTGCTGTGGAGGTGTTTAAACATGTTTTCAACATCATTAGCATGGTGAGGTGGATGTTTTGATATGTGTGATTGAATAAAGGATCAATGATGTTTCTTAATATGTCATATTCAAGTTATTGTAATTAGAGTTTAATAAGTATAATCAGGTTTAATTAAGCATGATTAGCATGATATTACATGTTTCATTACTGTGTTAAAGTTAACCAGTGTAATTAGATAGCACCAAACTTGATTATTAATCCTTGATTACTACATTGAATGGTTGTATTAGATTACTTAGGTGGTCTTAAGCTAGATTAACATGATAAAACAAGTCAAATTATTCTGAAGAAGTGTAATTAACCTCTATTAAGCTTTCCTTAAGAAGATGATTCATCTTGAATGGCTATGTAAATGAGGCATGCTGCTAACATTTGTTTGATCCCCATAAGAGTGGGATATGCTCAAGTGACATGAATATGCCATATGATATGCAACATAAGTGTCTAAGTGATTGAAGCATGCATGCATATGCATATTCCACAGGGGATAAATGATGATACTATGCCCTGGAAGGGAATGAATGACCACTAATCAATTGGTATGGATTATACGAATGATATATGAAATGTTCTTATAAGGGACATGATGATATAATTGTTTCCTGGAAGGGATGAACGGAACATTGATTAGCTAGTAATGTGCATGCATTCATGAGGCCATTAGATTATAGATAGTTATAGAGTACTGCACTCACGGCATGATTTCATTGAATCATTTAATATTGCTCAATGAAGTGGTAATGGTATTTGTGAAAATCTATATGGCACTTACAAGTATGCTTGAATATGTTGCTCATTGGATTTGTTTCCATTATGAATTGAAGAGATAAGTTGAATTGCTATCATTTTAGTTGGTGGATGTTAATGTTTCAACTATGGATTGTTGACTTACTGAGCAATATAAACTCATCCTTTTGTTTAACATTCAAAATTAGGATTGGAGTTCAGGCAAGAGCCGTGGATTGCCCTAGAAGTGTTTTTGAAGCTGTACTTTTGGATAGAAGGTATATAGTGGTTAGCATCTCTTGTGATTCTCTTTGGATAGAGTTGTTTGAAGAGTCTTACCATGTAAATAGTAATGTAAGACATGAGTATGAACTTAATTTCAAACTTTGTACATGTGTAAGTGCAAGCAGAAGAGTTGTAATTATAACTAAGTTTCTTATGATATAGTCACTTTGAATGATCAAATGTAAGTTGTCTTAATAAGGTATTAGTGAATTAGAAGTGATTCGATGCACCAAGGTAATTTAAACAAAATACACACTTCTGCAAATCTGATTTGATCAACCATGATTAGTCATGGCCATGAATCAAGCCAAGGCTTGATCCAGGTCGTGACAATCAAGTGTTTGAGAAACTCTCTCATGTTGCCGGTGACATGAAGCTCGCCAACGACATGATGAAACCTAGTATCAGTATGATAAGAATATCACCAACATGTGACAAGACCCTTATGCAGCTAAGGTCTTTGAGAACGTATTCTTGTCAAGATCAAAAGGTTGAACCTTGAACCATTACTTATAGAGAGGTAAGAAACCTGAATAACGAAGACACCACAATCATTATGGCAAAGGTTGATTGATAAGCCGAGGATGAACGTCACGAAAACTCTGATAAACTTGAATAATTCTTTAAAGAACCATAGAAAATAAAATCTCACACTTTATTAATGAATAATCTGGTCTAAAAAATTCGTCTAAGATCTTGCACCAACCTTTAAATAGGCCAAAGTGTAATATTACATGAAAATATCCATCCTAAATGATCCCATGGGATAAGAAACTAATTGAAAGCAAATCTAAGAGTTATACTACAGGAAACTATGAAATATATCTATATCATTGGAACTAAAAAGGAGAAAATAATATGCTCTTCTTGATAAAAGGGAAAGTCATCTATTCTAGTAGATAACTTAAATATCTCAGCCTTTATTTGTTCTCCTCTTGCCCTTTTAGCTTGTCTAAGCTTCCTGTCTCTAAATATTCTCTTTTATTTCTAGCTGAAATATATTGCTTTCGAGACTTGCCTTCTTGACATTCGGTTTAAATATATTTCTTGAAGCACTTGCACTATTGATATTCAGCTAAATATTGTCTTTCATTATTTGTCCCCTATGAAATATTATGATATTGTTGAGTTATTTAGCTTGCTTATCACTTGTATGCATATCCATGTCCTCTTCTTCGTCCCCTCGAGCTTCTCATCATTGGACCATGAAATACTTTGATTGTATTCTCCAAGCTCGTTCCCTAATTCACATCATTCCCCTCCTCTTGAAGGGATTTGTCCTCAATCTCTGACCTGCATGAAATACAGATAAATTACTAACTATGGAAGTATCAATGTCATTATACTCGCCTAGTTGTTCAGATTTGAAGGTGTTATTATTAATGAGTTCAAGAACTTGGAATGGTCCATCTCCATGAGGAAGTCACTTGAACGCCTTTGAATGAGAATCCTCTTCTTCCTCCTGTGTAATTGAATCACAACCTCTTGGATTAAAAATAAAATTATTGCTGTCACTATTGTGTTGCATGGCTTTCACATGAATTATCTTAACAAATTCACCTTTCATCATTTCACCTATGTAAACATATCCACTTGAAGGTGAAGATGTATATCCATAATAATTAATAATTTAAAGCCATATACATGCTTTGAATGAGAAAATTTAGTGGTAGAAGGGATAAAACTAGAATAAGCAACCTCAACATTGGGCATACAATATTCCATGCTTTAAAATCAATTCTCACACAACTCAAAAAATGATTTGTTTCCAAGTTCACTCATATTTTTCCAAGTGTAGTTCAAAACATAACTTCTTTATTCAAAATGAACACACTACGCAACCTCAAAACTATTCTAAAGATCAAATTATCATGTGTAGAATCATTCATTATATTACATGGAATAAAATACCAATAGAAACTAGACATGGCATAGAAATTACTTACCTTACTTACCAAAGTAGATGATTTCCAATCTTGGATTGACCCTTCCTTTTCATCATGATTCTCAATCTCTAAACCAGTCATAATAAAATCAAGAAACACAATCTTATCCACACAACAAGTTTAAAATAAATACCACTCTTTCGTTAAGGCCCCTAAAACAAGTCTTGAGTGTTTAGCATGATCATCTAGACTCTTACTATAACAATGTCATCAAGGTAGATAAGTGCATACAAATTGACTCATAAGTATCATGAAAACACTATGTCTATTAATCATTCCAAAGACTTAAATAACATCTTATACAAATCACATGGTGTTTTGCATTCAATGATCAACTTATGATTTTCTCTCACCCTAACATGATGGAATTGTTTTGTAAGATCAGCCTTTGATATCACATATGCACCATGCAATACATCTAACATATCATCTAAATGAGGAATAGAAATTAGATACATTACCTCTTTGCCGTTGATTGCTTGAAAATAAAGAAAAATTTTCCATATTTGATTCTTATGCTCTTGTAATATCAAAACCTTGTAATAACTCATGCTTCCTCGAACACACTTTTCAATCAATTCACTTACTTTACCTTGAAGCTCATTTGTTACCTCAAGATTGCTCCTATGAGTTGATTGGTCTGAATGTAATCCTTGATACACACCCTTAATTTCCTACAAGTAAGAACTAATATTGCTCGGCATGAATCAGACATGATTGTTAGTAATAAAAAGAATCCTTGTACATTATCATAAAAGGTTGATTTGAAAGTAAAATGTTTTCAAACTCAATTTTGTTTGTCAAACTTTGTTTTTCCTCTCTTACAATCACCAATGACATAACACCTTCTTTGTCTATCTTCTCAATTTCTTTTCTCTCGTTTGCTTTTTCCACAACTTCATGTTCTTCCTCTATTTCTTCCCTCCACTCTTTTTCTTGGCATTCATCATTGATATTCTTTGCAACATACTCTTGCTCTTTATTGCACTTTGTCTTTTTTCTCACTCTCTTTTTTTATTACTCTGCTTTTCTTGATCACTATTTTGATTCTTATGAATTTGTATGATACTCACAGCTTGTTCAACATCCTTGGAGAGCTTTGGATAAGAATTAAATGATGGCACTTTGTCTTGCTTAGGGGCGGATCTCCATGAGCTTGTAGAAGTCTTGCTTGAACTCCATTTATCCTTTTTTTTTGCTTCAATCGTCATTCAACTTTCATGGCATAGAGCAACATATCTTTAAACTCTTCATAATGATGCATCGCCACTTTATCCGCAATCTCACAATTTAACCCGCTTAAGAACTTGTTCATGGTGGCTTCAATATCCTTTTCTACATTTTGGATAATTGTAACATCCATCTCCTTGTAATATTCGAGAATGCTCTTGGATCCTTGAGTTAGATGTTGCAATTTGTTGTACAACTCCCATCAGTAAGAACTTGGAAGGAATCTTCTCCTCATTATTGATTTCATCATGTTCCATGTATCAATGATTCGTTCTCCACTCAATCTCCTACTTGTAATGAGTTGATCCCACCAAATATTAGCATAGTCAGAGAATTGAAATGAAGCAGGTTGTACCTTTTTTTCCTTTTGGAGTAATTTTATTGATTGAAGACCATCTCCATTCCTTCCTCCCACAAAAGGTGTTTAGGGTTGTTTTTACGTTGGAAAGTTGGAAGCTCCACTTTTGTTTCACCCAGATTGTCATTCTGCATTGGTCTTCTCTATTCTTTATCCTCATAACCAAATCAAAATTTACCCTTGCTTGTTTGTTCCTCCAACTTGTCCATCTTCTTGTGGATTTGTTCAAATTCCTCTTCCACCATCCTCTTGACTTTGCGTACAAATGTTTGTAGTTTTACCTCTTCGAATGAGTTTTCCTCTCAATAGTGTGACATGATGAGGATCTGCAAAAATATTAGGAACTCACAAACACTCCCTCACGTGTTTCACTCAAGAATATATCCACTCAGTTTTTTTACTCATGTTTGCATTCAAACAAAATTTACCTTCTAATAATCTCACCACTCATGCCTTTTTCCACTCATATATCCTCTTTTGGTTCTTTTTGAACTAAACAAATTACACTCAGAATTACCCACAACAATCTACCACGACTTCATCAAGATTTGAATGAAGAAAATAGTCAGGTTCCAAAAGTACCTTACCAAGAATCAAGAGCAATAAGGAAATTTTGGATTAGAGAATAATAGTTCAAAAGAAACAATTATGAATGTGAACAATCATAATTGACCAAGATAATGGTAAGGTTTGTTTGCTTTTCTTTTCCTTTCTTTCCTCTTTTCTTATTTTTTCTCTTTTTTTCTACTACAACTTTCCTTTTTTGCATCTTCATTTTTTTTCTTTTTTTGCTTCTTTTTTCTCATATTTTTTTATTACTTTTTCACCTTCCATTTTTTTTCTCTTAAGAAGATAATGGAAAAAAAATGATAAAGCAAAACAAAGAAAGATAAACTAAAAGGACAGATAAAACCTGACTTAAAATGTTCGCTCTTATACCAAATAATGCGAACCTCCCCAACAACATAATGAAACCCAATATAAAGTATGACAAGAACCTCGGCAACATTTGACGAGACTCGTATGTGACCAAGGTCTCAAGGAACATGTCCTTGTCAAGCTCGAAATGTGAAACCTTGACTTATTACCTATAGAGAGATAAGAACCTCAGTACAGTGAAGACGTCATATTCAATTATGGAAGGGTTGATTGATAAGTTGAGGATGAACGCCATGAACAACTCTGATACGTTCAAATAGTTCTTCAAAGAATCATAAAAAATAAAATCTCACACTTTATTAATGAATAATCTGATCTAAAACAATTCGTCTAAAACCTTGTACCATCCTTTAAATAGAGTGTGATATTTCCATGAAAATATCCTTCCTAAATGATACCCATGGGATAGTAAACTAATTAAAGGCAAATCTAAAAGTTATCCTATAGGAAACAATGAAATATAATTTATATATTTAGAACTAAATAAAGGAGAAAACAATATGCTCTTCTTGGCAAAAGAGGAAAGTCATATATTTTAGTAGTTAACTTAAATATCTCAGCCTTTTTTTGGATAAGCAGATATCTCAACCTTTATTTGTGCTACTCTTGCCCTTTTAGTTTCTCTCAACTTCCTTTCTCTAAAATATTCTCTTTTCATATCTAGTTGAGATATAGTGCTTCAAAATACTTGCCCTCTTAATATTTAGGTGAAATATATTTCTTAAAGTATTTGCACTTTTGATATTTAGCTAAGATATATGGCCTTCATTATTTGCCCCCTTTGAAATATTATGGATATTGTTGAGTCATTCAGCTTAAACATCACTTGTATGCATATCTATGTCCTCTTCTTCGTCTTGCTCGAGTTTCTCATTATCGGACCATGAAATACTTTGATTGTATTCTTCAAGCTCATTCCTCGATTTACATAAGCTGTTAGCTAAGCGCTCCTAGGACAACAATGGGTGGGATGCGAGAAAAATCTCCAAACTCTTGTCAATGAGAAAGTCTTGAATGTTATAGGTATACCACATTAGCACTATTGAATGGTGTCACAAACCAATAGGAATTAGCCATATCAGAAAGTTCTAGAGAGATAAATTAGGTGCTAAGATATAAAAAAGAAGTTTTTTAGAAAAACCCTAAAACCTTCAAGAAATCCTAAAATCTAAATATCAATTAGCGAGAGACAAAATGATATCGAATAATATAAAGTAGAAGATTTTTAGGATTTTTAATGGTTTTTGGAATTTTTAAGATTTTTTATTTAGAATTTAAATTTATATTTTACTGCCTAATTTATCTATGAAGAATTTACTAATGTGCTAATTCCTATTGATTTATGACATAGTTGTTAGCAAGACTTTCTCCTTATCAAGATAACACTAAGGATCATGAAGAAATTGGATTTGTACTAGTTGACGGGTTTCTTGAACTCTTCTACCTTTTTGGCAGTGTTACATTAACAAAATTATGTCAATATTGATTGTTCAATTCTTCTCATATATTTGCAATTCAACATGAAAGTTCGAACATTCTGCAGTAGGTTGGTTGTGCCACCACTTTTGTTGCACTATTTCTATCGAGGAAAAAGGGATCATGAACACATAGGATTTGAATTGAACGGACTCAATTCATTCCATCAGATATGTGTGCACACCCCATATATACCCATATGGCATGAGAGGCCACATGAGAGTGTAAAGGAAGAGACAGATATGGGTATCTGTAATAGCATATACATATATATATGTATGCAGAAATAAAAAGAGTATGAGTATCGTACAACCTCCTAAGAGGAGACAGCTTTGAAGGCTTTCCCCCCTTCTTCCAACCAACATTCCCAGAAAGCAAAACCCTCTTCAATTCCCCTTTTTTGGGTAGAAATAGCTTTTTAAGTTCGTCAATACTGCTGATCTAAAGTGAGATGGAAATTGTTGTATTTGATATAGCTTGCTAACTTAAAGTTAAGAGGCTTTGATTTGATTCTTATTAACGAAATCTTCGATACTTTTTTTTTCTTTTTTTATAATTCTTATTTATTAAAAAATTATGAATTTGCTTTTCATTCCCAAAATTGGAAAAACAAAAAGTACTTTGCTGCAGGTACCTCGAAATATCCAGCAACTCGACAAATTACACATACAGCCAACCTTCCATTCCCCTCCCACCCAAAACAAAAACACAAAGGAAGGTGCAGCCCTCTCCTTTTGGCCAAAGAACGAAGGTGCGGTCTGAAAGCCACCCTTTTGAAAACTTACTCGAGGAAGGTCGCCTCTTTCCTTTCACCATATGTGTATTGATTAAATCAACTTGACGCTACGATTGATGACTCCTCGAACTTAATGCATGAAGGTGCCCTGAGACTAGCTCACATATGTTTATCAGCAAAAATACGTATTTGAGGTTGAATGAACCTCTGAAGAGACGAGGATGGCAGAAAGCAGAATATATGCAGATGAGTTATACGATGAATTAGATTAGATTGCAATATTTAATCGATATCTGTCTTGCATGGTCATTACATAGTTAAAATGACCTATCATCATAAGTGGTTGATACCGAAAGAGGAAAGATTTAACAGCAGCAAACTAACTAAACTTGCAGCTACCTTATATGTAACATAAACTGCCCTAGCTCATACTGGCTTGGATGCACTCAGAACCTTAAGGATATATATATATATAGTCACCCACTTGAGAAAAAGAGTGAGCAAGATGAAGCTGATGAAGAAGAAGCCTGAGGTTGCTGGCTGTAGGCTGATCTTTGCCTGAAACAACAGTCAAGTGACATTCTGGGAGGAGACATGGCTATGGTCACTGAAGATGATGAGTGATTTCCCGAATCTTGCGGAGACTCTACGCAGTACACGTACAAAGGGAGAAAAGCGTCAAAATCATATTGTTACTAACTGGGAAAATGACAGCAACAATTAAGTTACATGCTAAAGTAATAATCGTTTTTATTTTTTTTGCCTTCTTCCCTCCATGATCACATTATGTTAGTATGGGAGGAAACTTACTTGAGAGACCATCAATCAATGCACTTCGGCCACCATCAGAAGGGAGCTTGTGGATTTCCAGGCTTGGCTGCTGCTGAGATTTCCTTCTGCGTCGGTTGTGATCAGCCAGTCTTTTCCGGCAGCTTCGCTTTCCATTGTCAAACTCCGAGAGAAGATGAAACCTGTCGAGTATAAAATCCCATGCACAAAAGAAGAAAAAGACATCTTAATGCAATTGATTCTGTATTGCTATTTATGATATGCATTGGATCCAAAGTTCGATTCAGTAGTTTACTTTCACGGGATAGTCATGAGCAATAAGTAGACGTGTTGATTATCAGATGGTTAGTATTTATACTGTTCATTGATAGAACTAGTGGTTACTTGTAAAAGCAAGCCCTAAGCTATCCCATTAGTTTCTTGTGTTCAGTTACCGGCAGTATATTCTTCAGTGTCGGGAGTTATTAAGCCCTAGTTATAGTGAGTTCGAGTTCAATTGATTAGACGGTTCCCTACAATGATGTGAAGAAATCCTTTTTGTGTTTGATCTATTTCAATGAAACAGAAAATTCTAGGAAAATAAGCATAGTTTCCATATATTCCAGTTTTTGGGGGCTGAAACCATTTGCAATTTCACTAAGATATTGATCATATCAACTTAAGCTCATTTTGACAATTACTAAGCAAACAAAAAAAAAGAGCTCAATTTGACAAATAAGATCAATCTCCAAGAAAAAATGATCAAGCCAGAAGAGAAACGAGACATGAAATTCTGGTAAAATACACTATTGAGGTTTTTAAATGATTTAATGTCACTGTTTTATGCTATGGAGTCCGAGCTATACACGAGTGGAAGCATTAGAGTCCGAGCTTTTTGTTTTATGCTCACTTTCTTAATTGTTTAATTTGTGGCCGATTAGTGACCAGAGGTTTAATTAATTGTTTGGCTTAATCAAAAAGGAGCTGCAAGCTGTTTTCCGGCAAAAGGGACATAATTACATTTTTGTTATAAATGGAAAGGCAATTAATAACGGTTAGCTGAACCATACTATAAAAAGCAAAGCAACAGTACGTGAACCCACCCCCAACACTCTCTGTACCCAAACTCTTTCCGTTCGGACACATTTGCCCCTCGGGATTCCCTCCTCCCCGACGCGACTACCAGTAAGGTACCGTCCCTCCCAATCATTTACTTCCGGGGAGGAAGAGGAACCCCTTCCTGAGGGTAATCCTGTCAATCGACACCCAACTGTGGTATCGTCCCCTCATGAAAATAATAATTCAAAAACCGTTCTCCTAATTGAATGCTTACCCTTAAACATATGTAATCTCAAAATATGATTAACGGCCTCGTATCAACAAGTAAACAATTTCCCATGATAATATTTTGGTTTCTTGATTTCCTGTCATGTCCTTCCTTCGTAAATAATTGGTCATAAGAGAAAACAGAGGATAAGACAAGACCATAAAAAAAAGGGAAAGCGTTTTAGGGGTTGGGGATAGGAGGTCGAGGGGTAGAATCGTCTTTTCGATGCGTACCTGCTGCACTGCTGGCAGAATCGCTGAGTCAAGCCGGCAGCGATGACAGCGGCGGCCTTGGAATGGAAGTCGCACACCTTGTGCCGTCGGTGATAGTGCTTCGCGTGTGTCAGGTCGGCGTTGCACCCCTCAGCCTGGCACCTCGGCGCCTTGGCGGAGCCGCCGCCGGCCTCCAGCGGCCGGGACCTGCGGTACAGCCTGCTTACGAAGTCATCCTCCGCCGATGAGAAGTAAGTTCGCCCGCCAAGGTTGAGCCCAATCCGGGCCGTGAAGTCGCCCAGCGCAGCCGACACAGGCCCGACCATCACGTCCTCGCTCTTCGGTGCTGCAATGAAATGGCCTCCGCCGGCGCCACCTGGCCCGGCGAAGCAGTCGTGGTAGAAGGTGCTTGGGCCGGAGTTGTAGTAGGAAGAGGCGGCGTAGTTGCGTGGTTCATAGAAAGGAAGCAGGTTGTTCTGGGGTACGGGCTGTTGGTGGTGGTGCTGGTTGTTGAAGTGCGGCGGGAATAATGTAGATCCGCTGGCGGCCTCTGCCGGAACAGGAAGGACGTGATTCGCGTCGGTTGCAGCTTTGGCGTAGTGGTCGACCATTGGGTGTCCATGGGATGTATCGGCGCAGTCAGGATCATCGGTTGATAGCATCACAGAGGAGGGGTTGACACCATTCCATTCATAGTCCAGCATTTTCCGCAAAGTTTATCGTCAGCTGCCGTTTTGGAAAGTGACAGAGCCTCCAACGCTGAGAAAACCTGATTATCCTGCACTGTACGGAAGGAACAATATCACCAGTTTCAATTATATAGTGACAATGGGGGAAGAAACATATGTGGAAGGGCGGAGAGGGAATGCAATGTGATGTAAAGGTGTCAGCTTTGAAAGAACGGTGATAATTAAGAAGGGCCAAGTAAAAGGCAAGGGATCCTTTTTGAGCTTTGATTTCTTTCTCGTGGGTCTTCTTTGGAATCATAATTCCCAACGTGTGGGAGGGATCGCCTTCTTCTTCTTCTTCATCGCCATCATCATCTTCTTCTTCCTTCTGATAAGTCACTGTTTCTCTGTAGCAGCATTTCTCAGTCTAAATTAAAGAACGTTACCTCTGAAACAGAGTAGCAGGTGGGGCTGTTCTGAGAGATTAGACAGTGGCTCCTGATTTCGAAGATGCCCTAAAACCTCTTCCCATATTTTTGCAGATATTAGAGACCTCTCTCCCTCCCCCTTCCCTTCTCCAATGGCGTGTTTTTCAAGTCTCACTGCTCCCTGTCCCTCCCCCAAATTTTCTTTCTTTTCTTCCCTTTTGGCCCTTTTGTATCTTCTGAAAAGTCTCTCTCTCTCTCTCTATGTTCTCCTTCTCTCTTTTCTGTGCTGGCTGAGCGGTCGGCTGAGAGAGCGAGGAGCTAAATTATGATGGGGGCAGATTCACGCGACAGCTGATTGGAGGTTCAACTGATGTCCGGGTGGTGTGAAAGTTAGAATCATGACTGAAATGACCCATTTACCCTTGATATGCGATCCTTCATTGCAACCGACGCCACTGAAATCCGCTTAATTGACAGTTCATGCTGACATGTTGTGCTTTCATGTTTTTACCTTCACTAGCTTCAGCCCACAATGACAAACGATAGACTGATACAAGATGTTTCATGTGACTTAATTGGTTCAATCGTTGTGCTATGTCATGGGATGATTAGGAGTGTACATCAATAATATACCTTTCATCAACTTATTAAAATACCGATATCGAATTGTAACTCTTTACTTGACCTCTGTAAACTTGGAAAGATGACATTTTCGGGCAAGAATTAGCAAAGATAGATGAGCCGACCATTAATTCAAGTGGACTATGGAGTTGCAAGAAATTTTGTGAGGGAAGGAATACATCAATCAAAATTGTCATACTGGAGTAAGGATACATACTGTGGGAGGGGTGGGTGTCCCATGAAGGCAGACAAAACCGTGTAGTTTCTTCAAATTCAATGCCAAGAGGGCTTCTTCCCATTAAATGGTTCGGGTCCCACTTCTTTCACCAGAAATTATCATGTTTTTAGATCACTGCATTCTCAAGTGGCGTCATTGCATAGCAACTTCCACAACACCACAAATTTAAATATGACCCGAGACATTTGAAACTATTTTCATTAGAAGAGCTTTTAACCTTGATTTGTTGCAAATAAGGATGATCAAATTCAAGTATTGCATGTTTTTGGTACCCAATGATCGATTCATAAATTTTGAATAAGACCTTATCCTATTAAATTTAAGAACTAGACTTATGTGAATTTATTATATAGCGTAGCTCAGCATATTCAGTCCTTTTTTTATTATTCTATTGATACAAATTTATTTCAACATTTATACAAGATTAATTGCTATTAAATAATCGAATTCGGATTTTATAATTTATGAGTTAGTATAGTTATTTATTCATAATTTAGTATATTTGACTTTTTACATTGCTTTGATATGATAAATTAATCAAATATGCATAATCAGATCTCACAAATGAAAGTTTATCAAGTGAGGAATACAATAACACTAATGATTTTAAAATGGAGTCCAGAAAAGTATATTACGAATGATTAAAAGCTGTGCACAGGCCCTTCTATCATATGATTGGTTTCAATCTGAGCTCGATCCAACAAACAATATGCGACTGACTGTTAAGCCAAGTTTTGAGCATGAGTTTAGCATGCCAAGTTCGAGCTTAAACTCGATAGTGATAAACGCCACTGGCTCCACTGGATTCATTCACAGGTCATCAGTCATGAATAATGTTTCAAAATGCTTTCCTCCTGCACATGCGTAAATTTCCGACTTTTCATTCTTTAAAATTATTGTCACTTGAAAATTTAAATTCTTTTTTTCCTTTTTCTTTTTTGCTATTGGGTAAGAATATGCGCATGCCTTTCGTGGACAAGCGGATGAAATATTTGTAACGCACAGTATTATTGTATGCTTAGACTGCAATGAACATATATATATATATATAACCAGTGTATGTTGATTGAGATGATTCAATGTAACTCGGAAAAAAAAAGGATGTTTTGATGTCTCTTCTTTGGAAAACAAGATTTCATGTTCGAGTATTATGAATAGAAAAATTTATAATTAGAGGAGTAATCCCATAATGGACCGATACAACTAAAATCTGAATTAGCTAGAAATCTATTAAATTTTTAGATATTAGATCATAACATATAATCTAGAAATATAAAAATTTTTGGGGGAAAAAGCACTTGAAATATTGGAAGCCATACTTAGAACACACACAGAGATATATATATATATATATATAATTGCATATGGGATAATAATAGTTTAAATCCTATATGTTTGTTATTTTTTACAATTGAATCTTATATATTTGAAAATGACTTATTTAACTCTATAAAATCATAGCTGTTACACTTTAAGTCTAATCATCACTATTGTGCTGATGCGAATTTCACACCATCAATGATTTCGTTAACAGAACAGTGACAATTTAGACTGAAAGTATAACGGAATTGATCTTAAAAGATTGAATTATCCATTTTCAAATATATAAGACTTAGCGGCTAAAAATAGTACACATATAGAAAGTCTAGTGCCATTTTTCTAATTTTATTCATATAGATGCGCTCCAAAGATTTGTTGTCACAATGTAAGACGATATGCTTTTATATATATGCCAACAGTCAATTTTACCTCTGTCGTGGAACAATGAGATCTTGCTAATTAGTAGTTGGTTCCCGTGTTTAGAAGTATATAATAAAATAGAAACGGTCCTTTTTCCTCTGAGTAATAATAGAAAACAACGTAAACATGCATGCTTTTTTCCCCTTGTTCTTACAATAATATACGGAGCATATATACAAACCCAATTCACTTATAAAAATAACTATTGTTCAATTAATTGCCAATAAGTTTCATAATTCCTTCGAAAATCGACATATCTTCCCAATTTTCTCAATTTAGTTTCCATATAAGAAAAAAGTATAATGGCTGTATCAGTTCCCATTGGATCCGCTTCCTCAATCCCCTCGCTCATCATACATTAAAATGGCAATTTTATATACAACTATGGTTTTTGATTATATATTTATATGTATTGTTATTGTTATTACTGTATTTCTAAATAGAAAGTAGAAATCCGCCCTTTCCATTTTCTTCTTCCATTTTATTTTTGTAATTTTATTTAGAAAGTAGAAATTGTCGACCACTCGCGTTGCGAACAAAAAATAGATGACTAAAAAAGAGGGGTAGTACCACCCCGCCTAATGACCTAGAGGTTTTAAGTTCAATATCATCGGTAAAACTTCCCCACTCCTCGTAATTTTCTCTTCCTTCAATTCCTAGGTTTATTTACTTCCTTTGTGTACCAAGAGTATATAAGACTGAATGGTTTAGGATTAAACTACTCTAACTTATATATTTATTGCTCTAAGGCCAAAACGTAATAAAATTACACACTTTTCTTGTATTTTTATCAAATTCAATGTACATTTAGATTTATATCATGAAAGTGTATGAGAGTAAATTTAAAATCATTAGGCCACATGTTCGCGATTCAAGTGATGAGATTGAGTGTCGTACCCACATGAACCTAACTCCAAAATCCAACTAATTATTAAAATTAACACAAATTACCCTTATTCAAACAATCGAAATTGAAGTTAAATAATTAAAAGAAATCAATATGAAGAAACCGATTAACGAGAATTTAGATTATGAAAATTTAAGGATCGCAACTTCTCCCAGTCGATATTCTAATTTCGATCTATCTCTACTTATGCCACCAGTTAATTAATGTTACTAACCTAGCATTCAATTATTGCCTTACGCAGCTCTCGCTTATACTAAGACTGTACTCTCAAAATCATGCTAACCTACTCTATCTCTAGATGGTTAATCATGTGAAAGCCCTTTAAGTTTCAACCCTAATAGGTTACCTAGGGTGATCGGGTATATATCTATCCCTTTCACGACTACTCCTATCTCTCAACACGAATTAACGTAAGTTATATTTTATCTGGCTTAATCTAATATTCCTCTCTCGATTTCAATTAGATTCACTTCAACCTAATGGTTGATCAGGCAATTAAGTCGCATTAAGAATGGTAATAATATAAGTAACACAATTAATAAACAAACCCTACAGGAAAACTATCGAATACCGACGAATATTTCCAACAAATAAACCATCGGACAAAATCCATCGGAAATATCAATGGATATTACCGACGGAATGCAATCCGTAGGCATTTCCAACGGATTTCCTACGAATAATCGGTAGGGACCGTCAACGAGGTTTTCCGACGTATTTACCGACGGATAATCCGTCAGTAAATCTGTCGTTATATCATGGCGGGAAGAGCGTGGGGGTTTTGCCGACAGATTATTCCATCGGTAAATCCATAGGCAATTACCGATGGATTGTATTCCGTAGGCAAATCCGTAGGTATGTTATGGCAGGAATTGGGCGGGAGGTTTACCGACGGATACTCCGTCAGTATTTGAATTTCATTGGTGGGATTTTTCCCTCTCTTTGTCGACGGAGCCAATTTTGCAACGGATTTTCCGTTGGTAAATCCGTCGGAAAATTGCTTATATATATCCCGAGCCCGGCCTCTCCCCTCCCATTTCCTTCGGTGATTTCTCTCCCGAGGTGTTCGCACCACGACCCACAGAGTTCGAGCCGCGACCCACAGAGTCCGAGACCTGACCCATAGAGTCCGAGCCCCGATGCCTGAGCCTCGAGCCCCGACCCTCGATGCCCGAGCCTCGAGCCCCGACCCTCCATGCCCGAGCCCATCAACCGAGCAAGCGTGCCACGAGCTAGTCGAGCCCCAACCCCGGCCTCCAGCAAGTCCCAGCCCCGGCCTCCAACAAGTCCCAGCCTCGATCTCCAAAGAGCCCCACCGAGCCATGGCCAGCCTCACCAAACAACCGACCATCACCCCAAGCCCCGACCAAGTGCTACCTCGAGCCTTGAGTAGACCCACCGAGGGCACCTAAGCCACCGACTGCCACTGCTAGCCCCTCGTGCCCAAGCCTCGCCGCCGATGACCACCCCGAAATATTATTTGTATTTTTCTTTTTTTTTTCCGGATAAATTTGTAAATATTTCTAATTAATAAAATTTACTTTCTTGATTGGCTTAATATTTTATATTAATGATATTTTATTAATTTATATGATTGATAAATTTAACATATAAATAATTACAAAATAAAATATATCAATATTTATAAAACACACCAATGCCATGAATTTTCCAATGGATTTATCGACGGATAATTCATTGGTAATCTGTCGCGAGTGGGATAGCCGTTGGTAATTATCTACGAATATATTGTCAGCAATTCTTTATTTTCCGATGGATTATCTATCGGAAAATTACTGATGGATATCCATCGGGAATCCGTTGAAATTAAATTCCTGACAAGGGAAAACACGACGTCACGTATCCGTTGGCAATCCATCAGTAAATGACTTTCCTGACGGATTGCCGATGGATCCGTCCATCGAAAAATAACAATTTTCTTGTAGTGAAACATAATAGAGACAAATACGAAATTAAAGTAAACAAGTAGGTTTCATTGGTCACCTTAGGATGGAATGCTTAGTTCATGGTGAAAATAAAATAAAACAATGACAAGAATAGGGAATACATCATTCGAATGATAACAAAGAAAGGATGAAACAAATGATGCAAACTAATTCGGCGTCTCCACTCGAATTCGATCTTCAATCTAGATCTTCCTCCTTGCCTTCAATGAATTTTGTCTCTCCTCTCCAAGTCTTCAGCCCGGGGCTTCTCAGATGCTTTCACTCTAATTTCTTACCCTCTAAATGGAGATATTTTTCTTTCCTAATATCTCTTGAGATAATATTCCATCCAAATCTCGGTTTCCAAAAATATCTCTAATAATAGAAGGAAAATATTTTGATTTTCTTGTGAACATCTTCAAGGATTCTCCAACGATTCTTCATCATTCAGCATGATCTCCATATCCTACAAGTCAAGGAAACCTGATATTCTCGTATCCAGCAGTTTCTAGGTGAGTATTGTGACACCATGTCACGACAATGTGGAACAGAGCATAATAGAATGCAATCTGTTCTAATTTGTTATGATACAGTGTCATGACATTGCTGATAGGTTGTAATTCTTGATTTGCTCTATATCTTCTCAGGTCCTGATTAATTTGTAACCTGCAAAATAATCCCGATTTAGTATCTAACATCAAAAAACACCCTTGGGGATAGGAAAATATCAACAAGGAGACCAATGAGTATCCTAACTAAAACAAATGTAAAATTGACTTGAACTCGCAATTTCATGGCCATTTAGTATTCAAAAGTGACTTAATAACTCTATTTTTCCTAGAGTTATCACACTCGCAAACCTAAACTTTGCTAGTCCCGAGCAAAGACTCAAAAGAACAAAAGAAAATAATCAAGCAAGTTGCCGGTGTATCAACTTAATCAAGGCTTGTTCAGCGTCAAATCCTCCTTTTATGCTTTTAGGAGCACTCTCACACTCCCTTTTCACGTATCAATTTGGTCACAAGCCAATCAACAAATTAGATGAACCAAGCACCTACTTTCAAACAGACTCTCGTGCTAAGTTTGTGAGAAAAGGAGCAAGCAATGCAAGCCACATCTGCTCATTCATATTACTGCAAAACATCACATGTCTCCAAAATTCAACCCCTTTCTTTTTTTTTCCAAAAGTTTTTTTTCCTTCATTTTCTTCTTTAAAAAAAAAACTTAATTGCACAACTCTTATATCACATCCTCATGGCGATCCATATAGCGAGAAATCAACTAGCGACTCCCATTCTAGTTGGCCCAAGGCACTAGGCGATGAACATCCCTCAGGTTTATTTTCGAGTCAACCAATGGCATTAATAGATAACACAAGCACTTATTTGAGCTAAGTATTTATTGATTTGATTATAACTATGCTCAAACATAGATGCTTAGGGCCTTGGCAATCCCTTCCTATTTTTTTCCTTTTTCTTTTTTTTAACTTTTTTTTTAATTTCCTTCTCAGACAATTTATTTATCAATTTCACATCAATGTGCACAGTCCTCAGTTACCCACATTGCAAGCTCAGCTTTTGTGTGTGAAAAAAATTAGGAGAAATCTACTTTCTAGTGAAAGTGTCAGGTGATGCAAATCAAGAGCATGATGCAAGTGATCCGGTTAGAGTTCCAAACGGGCCAGTTACGAGGGCACGGGCCAAGAAGTTTAGAGAAGATCTCAATGGGCTGGTTCGAGAAATTTGAACTCAAGCAAATTCAATGAAGCATGTTGAAGCAAGTCCGTATGCGCCAGCAACATACATCAATATGATCGAAATTTTAGAAGATTCCGGTCAAGGATGAATAATTCTGGTCAAAGACAAATATTACCTTTTCTAAGTAATATATTACCGTACTTTAGTTATTAAGTCAGAATATTATGGTAATATTCCATTATTTACTAGAGAGTAGTTACAATATTTTTGTTTCCTATTACATAGGAAGCAATCTAGCAACAGAATATTTCATATATCTTGTAATCTTGACCTATTTATAGGCTGGGGATGAGGATGGACGAATTTCAGACTTATTTGTTATTCAATACACGATTTCATGAGGAATTCGCTCTTCTTGGTTCTTGAGAAGACTCGTAGAACTTATCAAGGTTTTTTGTGGTGTTTTACAACCGGACTTCTCACTTCGATCCTCGGGATGTGGCGTCCATTCCAAACCGTAGCTTTGGTTCTTATCTCACTAAATAGCGAGTCAAAGCTCGCCTTTGGAACTTATTCTTTGCAGATCTTGGGTTTCTCATCCATATATTGTTGTCGGGTTTTGCCACGTGTTGGTAAGATTCGCATCAGTTGGTATCAGAGCTTTGGTTGTAAGACAAGTTTCATCTATCCTTTTTCATTATTTTCTTCTTCGTTCTTGCTTAAATCTATCCTTTCTTTTCTTAGTTCGTTCTTGAGTTTGCTTGCATAAAGAAAAAATAAGGAAAAAAAGGAAAAAAATTAGTGCAAAAAAAAAGAAAGAAAAAATTTATCAGCAGCAACTAAAAAAGAAAGAAACCAAAAGTAGAAAGAAAGAAATCAAGGAAAGCGAAGAAGATATCATACTGTCTTAGTATCAGCTCATCAATCATAAATCCACCTAGTTTTCTTGCTAAGAATCATTCCTTTTCCATCATTCTTATGCTTAAGACTCCTACTCATCTATTTCCTTGACTCTTCACCCTAAGGATCCTTGTGATTCGTTTTGGTTGGATTCACACTTGAATTGCTGCAAGTTTCTTGGTTGTTGCTTGAGTCTAATTAAGAACTAAAGAAGGTAATAAGAGTGGAAAAAGGCCAGAGCGGTGAGCATATTAGAGGGTAAAAGCTGAATATTTGAGAGAAACATGAGTGAATTGAGTGAATCATCTTTCGACTGAAGCACGCGAGGGAGCGAGGAAGGTCCTTTTTCTATATTCATACTAACCTGGTTGCAGATTCGATACATGGCTCGACATCGAGAAAGAGATATCTCAGAAGAGGTTTAACAACATACCACCCCGAATCTTCAAATGGAAGCATTATTAGGGGAGATGAGGCAGATGATACGACTCGAATTGGAGCCGATTCAAGATAATTTGGATCAGATGGAAGACAGAATATTGAGTGAGCCACGACAAAGTAACAATAATAGGCAGCATGGGCGACGTGTTCCATGGGGAGATAGAGAGGATGATGCGAAGTTAGAAGAATCGTACATTCGGCGAGGCAGGTTCAAGCATTGGAATGGAGAAGTTAGGAATCGAGAAGATAATAATTTGGGTAGCATCAAGATGAAGATTCCATCTTTCCAAGGCAAATTTGATCCAGAAGCATATTTTGAGTGGGAGAAGAAGATGGAATTCATATTTGATTGCCACAACTATTCCAAAGCAAAGATGGTAAAACTTATTGTGATCGAATTTTTCGATTATGCTATTACATGGTTGGACCAGCTTATTTTGAGCAGGAGACGGAATAGAGAACGTCCGCTTGAAACATGGGAGGACATGAAATCGGTGATGAGAAACCGGTTCGTTCCAAGCTACTATTATTAGGAGTTGCATAAAAAGTTGCAAGCTGTTAGACAAGGGAGTCGAAGAGTTGAAGAGTATTTTAAGGAGATGGAGATTACAATGATACGAGCCAACGTGGAGGAAGATCGAGAAGCCACCATGGCCAGATTTTTGTTTGGCTTGAACCGAGAGATTCATGATAGAGTAGAAATGCATCATTATGTAGAGTTGGAAGAGATGGTGCACATGGCAATCAAAGTGGAACAACAACTCAAGAGTGGAGGCACACAATCAGGCACACGGGCCAACAACTCAAGAGCGGTGACGAGAGGAAGGATCGGCTGGGTGAGAGATGCAGGGTAGACGGGTCTTTGTGTTTTCGTAGACTATAGAAAAGAGAGGAAGAGAATGTTAGGGTTATCGTAATCGTCTCTATCTTTTTTTTATATTTGTATTTTTTTTAGAATGTCGTGACATAATAGCATGACAATTGACCATAGTTATTTTTCAGATTGCTCTCAGCTTTCACATGTCACAACATAGTGTCACGACATAATGTCACCATATCAGAAATACGAAAAATTCTATCCGAGATCCTTCAAGACTTCATCCTAAACCTGTTGAATGTGCAAAAAAAAAGCAATTAGAGCTATTAATGACAAATAAAAATCCTAAATAAATAAATAAATTGAAATAAAGAACTGGGATTGCCTCCAAGAAGCGCCACGTTTTACATTGTTGGCTTGACATCTCACTGTCAAGTATCCTTTAGAAAAGTTGTCGAGATGTCTCGACTAGTAGTGTTCCCAAGGTATATTTTGAGTCTATGCCCATTTACCGTAAACTCATGTTGATCTCTTTCATTTTGTAAGGTAATACACCGAAAGGAGATGCCTGCACCACTCAAAACGGTCCTAACTTTTTCGACTTCAACTTTCTAGGGAATAGTTTTAATCTCAAGTGATAGACAAGCACTTGTTAACCTAGTTGACAATCTTGCCTCAAATTCTCCTTGTTATCCCATGCTTTCATCTTCTCCTTGTAACACCCTGAAATCTCATACACTCGATGATGAAATTCTTCAAGCTTGTGCAATTGTTCATCTCTAGCCTTTAGTGGAGCCCTCATGTGTTTGGGGCATGCTTTCCGCTTTTGATCATATGGCTCTTCTTTCAATGATTTTGACAACTTCATTGACTTTTTAACCTCTCAAGTTTTGTGGACTCCTTAAGCACACACAAAGTTGATTCCAACTGCTTTTGGACTCCACCACTTTCTTCATCACCTCGAGGCTATCCTGAATCTATTACGACTTCAAAAGCATCATCAGTTGAACCTCTTGAACTATTGTATCCCTAGACCTATTTACTACATCAATTGAATAGCAATCATTAGGCTCACTAGGGTATTTCATAGATCGAAAAATGTGGAATGTTACCTCTTCATCGTTAATCCTCATGGTTAGCTCACCCTTTTCAATATCAATTAATATCCTACCAGTGGCTAGAAATGGTCTACCAAAGATGATTGGGATCTCTCAATCTTCTTCACAGTCTAGCACAATGAAATCAATAGGAAAGAAGAACTTATCGACATTAACTAAAACATCTTCTATTATTCCATAAGGAAATGCCAATGACCTATCTGCTAATTGCAAAGTGACTGAGGTAGGCTTAACGTCCACCAAACCTAGTTGCTTGTATATGGATAAAGGCATTAAGTTAATGCTTGCTCGAAGATTGCATAAAGCCTTACCAGTAAACTGAGTTCCAATAGAACAAGGAATATTGAAGCTACCTGGGTCCTTCAACTTGGGAGGTAACTTACACTGAGCAATGGCACTGCACTACTTAGTAAGGGTTACCATTTCAAGGTTGCCTAACTTACGCTTCTTGGATAAAATGTCCAACATGAACTTTGCGTACTTCGGCATCTGCTCCAAAACTTCTGCAAAAGGGATGTTAATATGTATTCTTTTAAAAATGTCAAGAAATTTTTTAAATTGCTTATCATCCTTGAACCGTTGTGCCCTTTGTGGGAATGGGAGTGGAGGACACGATTTTTCCTTAGTAGTTAGTGCGTCAACAGTCTCAGTATTAACTAAGCTTTTCTCTCTATGTTTTCAAGTTTCATCATATGCCTCGATGGCTAAAGGACTATTGTTGGCATCCTGTGTCACGAGATGTGTCACAACATGCTCTGGCTCTGCATCTTGATCCGCGCCTTCTCCGATTTCAAGCCCATTTCTGAGCATGATGGCCATTACTTGCTCTCCCCCTCAACCTCTTGGGTTCACCTCGGTGTCACTTGGTAGTGTGCCTTGAGGGAGATTACTAAATGCCTGTGTCAGTTGCCCGACTTGCACCTCCAAGTTCTTGAGCTGACTTCATTGAACCTGAAACATTGAAGTAGAGGTGCTAGTAAGATTAATCAAGGCTTCCTCTAATTTAGATAATTTATTAGGAGGAGGAGGATTAGATTTGTGTTGAGCTTGGAATTCGGGTGGTGGGAGAGAAGTTCGGATGATTGCGCCACCCCAGGTTGTAGGTATTCAAACAAGGATTGTTTCTTGAATTTCCCCCTACAAAGTTCACCGATTCTTGAAGCTCTACACACTGATCAGGATAAACATCTCCTCCTTGAGTGTAGCCAGATCCCGCTCCTTGCACCTTGAGCGAAGCCACATCCCTTGACAAAGCATCCATCTTTGTGGTCAATGCCACTACTGCATCACTTGAATGGATTCCTACTGATCCTCTCCCTATTGAGGCTCTTTTAGCTAGCCACTGGTAGTTGTTGTTAGCCATTTCCTCGAGCAGCTCGTAAGCTCCATTCTCAGATTTTCTCAGTATGGATCCTCCTACTGCTGCATCAATAGTAGTCCGAAGAGTATCTGCAAGACCATTATAAAAAATTTGAATTAGTAACCATTGAGGAATTTCATGATGAGGACATGCATGCGTTAGCTCCTTAAATGGCTCCCATGTGTCACAAAGATTTTCTGTAGCGTGCTACCAAAATGATATGATATCATTTCTCAGCCCATAGTCTTGCTTGGTGGGAAGTACTTGTTGAAAAACTTCCTAGCCACCTTCGAAGAACCTAGTGGAAGGGAATTTAACCAAGCTTTCGCTTTATCCCTTAGTGAAAAGGAAAGAATCGCATTTTGACTACTTTGGTTGGGAGTCCGTTGAATCAGAAAGTATCGCGGATCTCCAAAAATCGAGCAAGATGATCATGGGGATCTTCATTTGGCATTCCCCCAAAAGAAGCTGATGTTTGCAACATCTGGATGATGGCTGGCTTGATTTCAAAGTTGTTTGCTGCAATGGGTGGTCTCACTACGTTGGATCGATTCATCACATGCGATTGAGCATAATCTGATAGTGCTCGTGGTTGAGGCCTCTGATTAGCTTCTGGCTTTCATGCCAAGACTTCTACCTTAGCGGGAAGGAGTTGTTCTCCTCTACCCTCCTCCATTTCAACTTCTGATGCATGCTTAGCTCTATTCCCTTAACCTTTGATGAAGGGTCCTTTCGATTTTAGGGTTGTAAGGAATAAGATCACCACTACCAGCTCAACTTATATAACAAATAGTACTTGAAAGGTGGAAAATTAAACAAAATTAAAAAGAATGAACGAAGTATAACTTGGTTGGTATTAATATCAATCAAAATTTGAAAAATAGGCCCGACAATGGCGCCAAAAACTTGTTCACAATTTTAGAATCAGAACAGGCAAGTATATGTCTCGAAACAAGTAAAAGAGTGATGAGATCGGGCGTCGTACCCACAAAGACCTAATTCCAAAATCCAACTAATTATTAAAATTAACACTAATTACCCTTATTCAAACAATCGAAATTGAAGTTATATAATTAAAAGAAATCAATTAGAAGAAATCGAATAATGAGAATTTAGATTATGAAAATCTATGGATCGCAACTCCCCTTAGTCATTATTCTAATTTCGATCTATCTCTACTTATGCCGCCATATAATTAATGTTACTAACCTAGGGTTCGATTTTAGCCTTACGTAGCTCTCGCTTATAGTAAGATCATACTCTCTAAATTGTGCTAACCTACTCTATCTCTAGGTAGTTAATCACGTGAAAACCTTTTAAGTTTCAACCCTAATAGGTTACCTAGAGTGATCGGATATATCTCTATCCCTCTCACAAATTATCCTATCTCTCGACACGAATTAACCTAAGTTATATTTTACCTGGCTTAATCTAATATTCCTCTCTCAAGTTCAATTAGATTTCCACTTCAACCTAATTGTTGATCAGGCAATTAAGCCGCATTAAAAATGGTAATAATATAAGTAACACAATTAATACAAAATTAAAATAAACAACTAGGTTTCATTGGTCATCTTACGATGGAATGCTTAGTTCATGTTGAAATAAAATCAAACGACGACAAGAATAGAGAAGACATCATTCAAATGATAACAAAGAGAGGAAGAAACAAATTATCAAACTAATTTGGCGTCTCTACTCGAATTCGATCTTCAATCTAATTTTGCCTCTCCTCTCCACATCTTCAGCCCGGGCCTCCCGGATGCTTTCACTCTAATTTCTTATCTTCTAAATAGAGATATTTTTCTTCACTAATATCTCTTGAGATAATATTCTATCCAAATCTCGGTTTCGAAAAATATCTCTAGTAACGAAAGGAAAATATTTTGATTTTCTTGTGAATATCTTCAAGTATTCTCCAACAATTCTTCATCACTCAGCATGATCTCCATATCCCACAAGTTAGGGAAATGTGATATTCCTATATCCAACAGATTCTGGGCGAGTGTCATGACACCATGTCGCAATAATGTGGGACAG
>CM075294.1:11822111-11849557 GCA_037672795.1 Lagerstroemia speciosa | reverse complement strand
CAGAAGACCACATCAGTAAGTTGATAAAGCAATTAGCTATAAGGCATTGGGGGTGACCCAAAATCCAAGCATCGGAGTACATAATAAAACTATCAAAGGGATTCAGCAAGACCATGCTGAGGAGGCCTAGAACAAGCAAATCATCAGTAGCAAGTACGCGACAACCTAATAGAATGCACAAAACCGTGCCATTCGAATAGTAAGAATAAGGACCTCTGCAGGAGTTTAGCGACGATTAATGAACCACCATGACTAGCTACTAAATCCATAGTATTTATAAGCGATGAGGCAAGTATAACCATAATCAAGCAAGAATCATTAGAAGTAAGGATCAATCTTGATGACTTCTCAATTCAACTAGGCTCGATCAAACTCTTCTATGCTTAACCTCGACTCCTCTAGCTCAATATATCTCTCTTAAAGTCTCATATCTGGTTCAATGCACTGAATTTTCACAATGAGAAAGGTTGAACACCTGTTCTTTACAGTCTCATAGTTTTCAAAGATGGAGTGATAATGCAAATGTGGACACTTCTGATGAGACTGCCTATGCAAGTATCATGGTGATCGGCTGCCTTCTAGGGATTACTGGTAAAATTCTACAGTACTTGCTAAACTTCGATAGCAGAAGGCCATTGTGAAATTGGTGCTGACTATAGTGAACTAGAACCCATGTATAGTGTCAATGTAAATCCTTTGGGTTATAACCTAATTATTTTATTTTCTATATATGCTTTTACATTCATATTTATCACATATTTTAATGTGTTAATTGTTACATTTAATGTGTGTTTGAGATTGTGCTTGCTTGAAATGTACTTCGGTGTGTGAATCATTTGTGTGTTTGATTGATGAATTATTATGGGTAAATAACTGGGGATTATAGTATAATAAATAAATATTTACTAATAATAATAATTAGAGAAAATATGGCAAAGGTAAGTTGCCAAAATGAAAGTTTGAATTGCTAATGGTAAAAGAAGATTTGGAGGGAAAATTAAAGTTAAAGAGATGATCTTTCAATTGTGACTATTCAAATATTTGTGTCTATTCAATTATAACTTTTCAACATCTATATATATGAATTGTATTTGTAAGAGAAGAAGTGATGTTACATAATTACGCATTTTCAGTTTCTCTTTTCTCTTATATTCTTCTTTATTTCTTTAAGTGTTTCTATTCTCTCATGTTATGGTTCTAGTGAGGAAGTTTCATGTTTATAGCCATGATTCTCCTCATGGAAATCATATCCTGGGATTCGATATTTTTGCGAAAGTTGCACTGTAGCACTGTAGGAAAGTATCTATCCCAAGAGAGTTTCCTAGAAACAACCTTGCCCACAATTCCGATTTCGAAGTTTCTAATTCTTGAGATTCCTATCGATTTCAACTAATGATTTGTTATTATTCATTGCAAAGAATACTATATATATTGATTTTAGAGTTTATCTCCTATCTTGAACGAATTTCATGCAACATGATGATCATTCAAATCAAGGAAGCTAAACAGTCTGAAATGTACCGAACCCTCTTTTCATCAAGTCGTCAACGTTGAATCAGTTGACGTTTGCTTTAATCATGACAGTTTGACTATGAGAAACCCAACGTGGCCCCGTTATCCGAAGAGTTTCTTCACTTCACGTTTGTATATGACTACCTTGAAGATAACGTCGGATCCTTTCTCTTCGCAACTCACGGACCATTTGGGCTGCCCCCTGTTTGACTTTGATAATGTTTAAAGAAATTTGAACTTCGTTCCTAAGTAAAACCAAGGAAAATAATTATTTCTCTCTTGAGGTACCCATTCAAAGAAATAATAGAAAGGCCGATATGGATTGGTTGCAATGTTCGGTATCTTTTCACCTTAAATAACGTCTTGTATTAGAATCTTATGATTAGAGAAATTTATGATTGAAAGAATTTTATCAATTACATTAATTAATTGGGATCTATTAAATTATTTCAGGATATTAAGAGACGAAAAAAGACGTACAAAGAAGAATAATGACATGTTGTAATTATTCCAATCCCTGAAGTGAAATACGAGCATAAAAGTTATGCGTATTCTATTATCGTATGTCTCTAGAGATTAAAGTTCTGAATGCTATTTGAATTTTTAAAATTAATATATATTTGTTTATTTATAATGTACACGTCATCCATAATATTTTTGGATTATTGATAACCTGTTCAGTCAAAATTGTCTCCCGAAGAATCTCTTCCAATTTCATGTAGGTAGCTGGTCTAAAATGAAACGAGTTAGGTGGAGTTTGATCCTCGAGTAGCAATCTAATTAATCTGGATATATTGTATACCAATTCATGGATCCTCCATGTAAGAGTTGTCATACCGCTTGATTGACCTTTAATGAGTAGCCTAGGAGCATGGCCGTTGCCTATATTAACTTAATAATAATAGAGTAAACGGTGATTTTGATTTCAAATGTTATACCAATCTGTAGTTTAGTTCATAAAATTTTTTGCTACTAGTTTAACTCAAACATCCACCATATCGCACCAAACGTCATTGGTATGCCATTTAAAAATTCTGGCGCTGCTTCCAACTCAAATGTATAACTTTTTTATGAGTAAATAGTCACTTAAATATCAAATATTGTACCAATCATCAATTTAGTCTTTTAAACTTTCTTACCACTAGTTTATCCCAAATATCTATCCTTTTGCCACCACATTAGTTGAGCTATTAAAATACTATAAAAATGCTATGTGAAGTCCATGTGATATGATAACGTCAAATTTAATTTTTTTTAATGGGCAAACACTAAAAACGGCATTGTTTTACTCAACAAAAATAGTTTAACTGCATTGTAATGAGGCAGTCTTCTATGTAATGGGTATATTATATGACAGTATTTATGCGGTATTATAAACCAATAGATTAAATCATTTTAAAGTTTTTATATAAACCCTAAAAACCAAACAAATCTAAAATAATTTAATCTCATTGACTTATGACACCATGTAAACATTAATATGCGTTATACCCGTTACATGTAGCAATTTCTCCTTGTCTACCCATAACCATTATCAAAATTTGCACAAAAATATCGTTTGTCCTGAGAAATAATTGTCTTGTAGTATTCACTCAATATTATATGTATATATATACACAAGAAATTGCTTCCTACAAATAAGGCTAGTAATCAAATTGGATATTACATTTCCTATCATAGAATCATATTACATTCTTGATAATCTCAAAAATATCCTAAAACTCCCCCTTCAAGTTGGAGCGCGACGATAGTGAATGCCTAACTTGCGTAATAAGAAGTGAAAATAATCACAACTCAATGTCTTCATGAAAAATGTCTGCCAGTTATAGTTTAGTTAAAATATGCAGAGCAATTAGTTCTCTATGGACAATACGAACAAAATAACAGTCTATCTCAATATGTTTGTTGTGCTCATGGGTGTTGTATGTGAGACCTCAAGAAATGAAAGAAGATTGTGCAACAATAATTATTCACATGTCATGTTATGAGAGACTGCTAATTGTTTCTTTGTTTTCTGAGATGTATGACAATCTCCTAAAGAGATAAAATAACCAGTAGTTAATTGCCTAAATACAAGACAGCGCTAGCCCAATCCGAATCAAATACAGTCAATTGCAATGAGTTAGGAACTGGTAAGAGAATACCTTGGCCAAGAGTATGCTTCAAATATCATAAGACTTGTATGATAGCGTTCCAGTGATACTCATGAAATTCTTACATGAATTGAGCTAGCATGTGAACCGAATAACATATCTTTGACCTGGTGATAGTGAGATGGTAACCTTCCAATGAGTCTGCAATATTTACCAACATCAAGTAACAAAGGAGTAGTTGACTCTGAAAATTGAAGATGTTGTTCTATGGGAAATGATGGTAGCTTAAATGCCAATAAACCACATGCAGTCAGATTACCTAAGGTGTACTTCCTTTCTGAAAAAATAGTTTGAGGAAGTATGAGTGACTTTAATCCAAGAAAAACTCTAGTGGCCCATGATCTTTGATGCGAAAGCAAATGTGAAAACATGTGTCCAGGTACCTACTAAAACTACTACAATGACCAGAATCGTTGCCCGCAATTGTAAGATCGTCAACAGATACTAGGATAGCAAAGTAATCACATTGTTTATTGTAGGTAAATAAGGAGTATTCGGCAAGAGACTGGGAGAAACTAGAAGATAATAGTCTTAGTAACTTTGGCAAACCAATTAGGATGCACTTGCCGTAATCCATATAATGCAAACAACAAACTTTGGTACTATTTGGATGGTCGAACCCAGTGGAAGTTGCATGTAGAGTTCTTCATCCAAGTTTCCATGAACAAATCAATTGTTAACATCCATTTGATGAAGTACCCAACTTCAGGCTAAAGCTACAGCCAATAGACAGCATAACATGGTCATTTTGCCATTGGTGCAAAATTCTTGTGAAAGTTCGTCACTTCTGTTTGTGTGAAGCCCTTGGGGACTAAACACAACTTATATTGCTCAATGCTTCCATATGCTTTGCATTTGATATTGTAAACTCATTTGCACCCATTAGTTTGCTTTCCTATAGGGGTCATAGTGACTAGGTCGGGCGACTATTCATCAAAAAAGCAGGTCTTCACAAAGTTGTAAGACCTCAGTAAAGAAGGATATTGTCAATCTCAAAAATTTTATTTTGAATATCAAATTATATGGAATAAATATCCCTATTACTATCTCTAAGTCTTGAATTGACCATGTGCCATTATCTTCTAAGGCATGAATGTCATTTGCCATCGCCATTTTCATTGATCATCCTTCGTGGCCTCTTTAAAATTCCTGAACTCTTGATCCAAATTAATTGCAGCTAAGGGAGCCGAATGAGACCTGGAAAAATTAAGATAAGATATAAATTTTTAATGGGATAGACCATACTTGAGGGTTTTGTTGAAGTGGGGTTTGAGAGGGAGGATCACCTCATCAGGCATGATAATATACATAGTCATTTAGGTGCGATGACAATGACCTTTCTTGTCGAGGCCAAACCTTGAGGACAAAATGTTCATTTGCTTTGGTCTTAGAATCTCTTCGATGCTTCGGTGAGGAGAATTAATCTCATGTCTTACATTCAGTTGAAAGAATACTGGCTGATTTTCATTGCATTCCAACCCGATGTTTGCTAAATTTTTCATGCGAGGATCAGGGAGCATGGTGGATTTATAACTGCTCCATGTTAAGCCAACTGCAACCAAATTCTCCTCACCCATACATAGTCTCGCAAGGCATGTAAGACAGTCTTAGATTCGACACCCTATAGAGGGTATACATCGGAATTTGCCAACCCATGACTGAACCTTTGCTCATGAGTGATAAGACGATTGTGCCCCGCATACCATAGAAAACTCCTAGCTCCCTAAATACCCGGGGCATTCCAAATAAGCTCTGATAGCCTCTTCTCCTTTGATCATTGTTTGTTCAACAAGAGATCATAAGTCAAGCTCATAAAGAAGACTACTGAGTCCATTAAATGCTAGAATGGCTTATCAGGATCATCAAAGTGGCCAGAAGCTATTGCTCCTGCAATAGCCAATAAGGCACAGCTGGGGAACTTATCAGTAAAAGCTGCCCAGTCCCACCTCCATTCGGCAAGATAAAATAGCTAATTGACCTATGAAGTTGATCCCTTGGAAATGGTAGATAATGCATAATGGAAGCTCAGTCGAGGACCAACTGTCTAGCTAGAAGAGGGTTTCTTGGCCCGAGCCTAGGGACCATCCCATGCCCTCCACAAGTAGAGGCCTAACATAACGTAACAAATTCCATAGCCAAGATGATTATGCACCGCTCTTAAATGATGGTAGTATAACTTTCTTCTTATAATATCTGTGATGGAGGACCTACACCCAAATCTTCTCCTTGTGGGTTATGAAACTCCAATATAATTTGCCCAAGAAAGCTTGATTCCACTCTGATAGTCAGTTATTCACTAAACAACCACGTGAGGTTGGATACATGACTATATCCCAATGGACAAGATGTTACTTCTTCTTATCTCTATTGTATCACCCATATGAAAATTCGGCATAATCGCTCAGTTTCATCTATAAGTCCCCCAGGCAACCTCACTGATTGCATGGTATATGATGGGATATAGTTGTGAAAACAGACTTCACTAGTGTGACTCGTCTAGCCATTGAAAGAGTTGGGCAAACTAGCTGTCAAGGTGCATCTCAACTTTCTCCACCACTCCATGGAATGCCCTTTTTGTAATTCTACCACTCTGGTTCAGCAAATATCGAACAAAACTGAACCAGAAATTCTCCGTGAACAAATTCTAATTTAGTAGGTTTTCAGGATTAAAAGCGATTTAGTTAATTTTTAAGTGTAAACAATTTGCCTAAACAATTCGAATTGAATTAAATTGAACTGTTTGATCTATTAAATTCTTTGAAAATAAATTGCTCAATTTTATTCGAACTGAACTGAACTGAATTCTTTTGTTTATAAAATTAATTATGTATTTGTCAACTGGTTTAACGCAATCTTATTTTTTCCCTATAATTCAATTTCATTTTGGCCTTACTTTATCAAATAGGTTCTCTCAGTTCAGTTTGGTTTAAAACTGGTTCAATCTTCTACGCATCCCGAAGTATGATTATTATGTTGCGTAAGGATTATACCATATTAACATTTAATTGTACATTTCTAGTGAAACTCATAATTATGCAATTTTACTATGTCCTCTGCATAATATTTAGAAACCTAATGAACCTAACTAATCTGGTTTTAAGCATGGTGGCCTACAAAGGGATATGCTATTTCCTATGCTGAATACATGAATTGGATACCTCAATTAAGGAAAAGGGACATCACATTATCTCAAACAACTTTTAGGATAATTAGGCGCCTAAAAAGTCTTTTAATTTCCTTGGTTTTAGCGTCTTCATTACAGAAAAACACGATAGGGCTCGTGCGATTGGTCTAGAGAAGTAAAAGTAGTCAATCTTTTGCTCTTTCTGCTGACTATAGATTTTTCATGGTGATCTAGAAGTTAACCTTAACAATATTATCAAGCTAGCCGTTATTCTCGATAACACCTTTCATTCGTCACACCAATAAGCGAATAGATTTTGACTTTTGGAGAAAGTCGTATATACAAAAGTATATCACGTGATAATATTGATGTAATGTAACAATCTAATATGATTTAGTTATTTGTAGGATTATTTTTTATTTTTAGGATATTATTAAAAATGTTAAAATAGTTGAATTTTATTAATTCGTGACACTATGTCAGACTATTACATGATATATTCGTTACACACAATACTCTATCTTATTTGATAGAGGTTAAAGGAAAGAGAGCACAAGTCGTTGAAATTGATTCGAATCAGTCTAAGTAATTAAACATGCATGTTACATGTGTAGCTCCTCACTGAGAGCAATACATCACCAAGAGCACATAGTGGCGAGTCCTTTTTTTCCCTTTCTTTTCTTGAAAGTTGCAGAGGAAGCTTACAAGTCTAAAATAGATGGAAGAAAAGTGGAATTAGATGGTTACAAATAGTCCTGTAAGTGAAATCAAAGTTTTGATCACAAATCCCACTTTTCACGACGAAAGTCCTTACTCGGTGGATCGTCTTATTAACATAGGATGAATGGAAAACTCAAAAGTGGAGAGATGAATTTTATTATATATTCATGAAACAACTTTTATTAAGACGCTGTAATTTTATAGTAACGTATAAACGAATACAATTTCATCCAACTTTTAAAAGAAACAACAAATTGAATATACTGTGGAACTGCCATGGTGATCAAGGAATTTAGAGGCCGGAAGTGTATGGCACACCAGTGGCGGGCAACCAGGAGCTGCCTGCAATGAAGCTCCCAACGGTGAACTTGATTGCCTCGGTCGAGCTAGTGATAACACGGTACCCGCCCAGGTTACTCGATTAGAGGTTGACGATCCAGGTCCAGTGTTCATGTACTCACCATAGTACAAGGTCTTGAGGGCAAAGTTCCCGCTCCACTCCAACCACCCGGCAGGGTTTATTAGACTGTCGAGGTATGTCTTCATGAACACTGTCCTCGAGTATTCCTTCCACGGCCTCCCTAGGTAGGTCTTGACGGAGCTCTGCACTGGTTTGAGGTCTGAAGCAGCCGTGACCCTGCAGTTGTGGATGGAGATGCCAGTGTTTTGGTTGGGATCTGTCCTGCCTTGAGCAGTGATGGTGTTGGTTTTGTTGGGAGGATTGCGAGCATAGATGTTGCAATTCTGAAAGACAACAGCTGCGTTTCCGAAGATAAAGTCTACTGTCCCGTAAATGTCGCATTCCCTGTAGAATTGCTGCCTGTCTGAGTGCACGTAAAGTGTGTCCTGGTAACCCTCAAAGCTGCATCTGTAGAACACCGAGAGATCGGAGCCGGAACGGAGAGCCACGGCCTGGTGGTTTGCTGCACCAGCTGTATTCCGGAATGTCATGTCACGAGCAATGAATCCATCTCCAACAACAGCTGTGAACATCGGAAAAAAAAAGAGAGAAAAAAATACAATGAGAAACCAAGAACGAAGGTACAGGAACACTTAATTATTCGTTCAATTATTAAAACTCCTTTATATACCCATAATATTATGTTTATAAAAATGAAAGGAAGATTTAGTAATTATCAAAAAAAAAAAGGACGATTTGGTGCAGCTACCAAAATCACCAAGATAGAATTTTGAAATGTTACATTTAATTGTCATCCGTGAGAGCACCAGATCCACCAAAATAGAATGATATGTAGATTTTCATTGTACAAATTTCTTTTTGTAGGATCCAAAATATTGACAATCTTTTAGTAGGTTAAGCTTGAAGTCGATCTTGTGTCCAAAACATTTTTGGATCCTAAGGAGGAGACAATTTAACATGGTTCAATTATTTCCCCGAAGGGAAAAAAGGGGCTTAATGTACGTCCTAATTGTTCAAAGATGAAGCAGGAACAACTACTATCCTACGACCAGCCTTTGTTAGATATTTTTGCTTACACACGTTCCTCATAAATTTGCATGCACTAAAGAATGTATAACCAGCCTTATTGTTATACATCACTGCTATATCTATGATGAATAAGCTATCAATATGTACATATTTACGTACCAACAGTAGCAGAGTTGAACGTGGTTGATCCACCGCCGACACTTTTACTGCCAGTAATTATGGTCTTACTGATTCCATCACCAATGAGCATGATGTTCTTCAATTTCGTCCCAACTTCCACATTCTCCTTATATGTCCCTGCTTTAATGTAAATGATGTACCTGCCCGTTCCTGATCGCTTAGATGCAGCAGTTACGGCTTCCTTGATAGTCTTGTAGTTTCCAGAGCCATCCTGGGCGACCACAATATTTGCCTTGGATGCTGGGGACGATGAAGACTGCAAAAGCTTCCTATCCCCCGGCTTAACCCAAGTTGGGAACCCATTAGTAGTGCTTGGTGGACTGTATCGCACGTCATTCAATGCCAAGACATTGCTAATCAGCGCCGAGACATTGTTTGATAGGAGAGGGAGGATGTTGTTAGAGACGCCCAACTCAATGAAACCGGTGTTGCAGGTTTCCAAGTTGGTTAGGGCAGTGCTGAGCCAAGTTTGAGCATCCTCCTGGCTACAATTTGTATTAGCATTGGCGGTGTGGTTAAGACGACTAACGGTATACTCATATAGCTTAAGACAATCGGCCCAGGCAGCCTTTTCCTTCTCATTTCGACACATGGGGCCAACCAAGTGGGTGTTGGTCCAACCATGTTGAGCTCTATCCAATGCTAACTGTAAGGACAACTTATGGAAGTCGTGCTTTCCTTTGATGGATGTCCCCTTAGGTTTATGGCTAAGAAAGTACTCACAGGGCTTCGGATGAGGTGTTTGAGCACACCATGACTTGATCTCTCCCTCATTGTAGCTTGAGACAGTCGATAGAGTGATCATAAAGGGCGTGAATAATAAAATCATGAACTTTTGGAATGCCATGATTTAGTAAGTATGGCGATTGATGTCTGTGGGAGTGTTACGGACCAAAGGAAACACAAAGTATTTAGAAATTGAAAGATCTTTGATGAGTTGATGATATTGAAATGAACTTCCATCGGCTGGTTTATATAGAGCTAGAGGTTGGCAATTGGACTGGAAAAGGACTTTGCTGCCCATTTCCTCCTGGCTTCTTCGTGTTTTAAGATTGAATTTTATTCATTTGTTTAGACTTTTCAATTGTCAAACTGTTTGAGAAGGCAAGTACAACAAGTTTTCGTATTTGTCAAATGGCAGAATAATAAAGGGCATGTGAAACTTTTATAGTCTTCGGTAATTTTTTTTTAATTATGAATCTTTTTTGTCACAAGATTCGAATATAAAATTTACAATAAATGTTTTCGGCATCTAAAGTAGACACATATACCTAAAAGGAGAAAAGAGTACGAGGAAAAAAAGGGTATGAGATGTTCTATTGATGAAATTTGAACTCAGAACATTTTGGTTTCAGAGAATAGTACCAATGGACTAAACTCGCTTTCTTCAAATTTGTGATAGATATTGAATCAATTCAATCAAACCATGTGATTTATAATTTTTATAATTAAGTTGAATGATATGTTAACAGGAAAAGTATTGATTTTTCCCCCTAATTGTGGATATGCTGACTGAATTTGATGGGTATGTAGTAGGAACAAGTATTCTGTATAACGATATTATCGTGTAACGTTAGTTACATGATGACATTAATTAATAAAATTTAACTATTTTTAATAATTTTATAAAATTTTTAAAATAAAGAATAATTTTAAAAATAATTAAATATTATTAGCTGGTGTCACTATATAAATATTATTATATAATAACACCCTTACATTAAGATTTTTCTCACATAGTAGAGAGAGAAAAAACGAAACACGTCATTGAAATTTGAATATCTCGTCAATAAAAACTGGCTGGCCAGCTCAGGGGGACGGTCGCAAATAATCCACTGTAATGGAGAACCAAGAAACCAGCTCAAAACGACGGCGTTGCGTCGCAGAAAAGGGCCTTGAGGCATCTTCCGATTGTTCCCCTGTATTTGCACCTTTTCGCAGAATAAAGTGCTAGTCTCCAAAGCCTGCCAATAGTAGCTGCCTATCTGGACCCACAGAGTTAATGTTTAACCTGTTCTCTGCGAAAATAAAATGAGAAATAATTTTTTTTCCACAATTATTCTGCACATTTTCAAATTACAAAGCATTTTTGGCAGTTTCTTTTGTAAAATAAAAGAAAAATAAAGTAATATTAAGATTAGATTAGGTTACAATGGTCCAACAACTTTTTCACTCAATCAAGATATTGAGTTTACGTCTTGTAAATAAGAAAATCAATAAGTGAGAGAGTTTCACCCCTTTACTGGACAAAACTTGGCTTGAACATCAATTACTAAAGAAATATTAGATTTTTTAATATTACTCAATAAAAAAAGAAAAATGATAAATCTTTAAAATAAAAAGGAAAACAACCTATATTTGTGGTTCTTCCACATTCGCTATATAAAACTATTCTAGTGAAAAAAAATTGCATTCTTACTGGTGAAAACATCGTAGGTGTGTTCTTAGTAATACTTACTATTGAATTATATAAAAAAAAATTGAATATATTAATGAAAAGTATAATTTACATAATTCTTCTATTTTCCCAGAAGAGGATCTGGTGAGTGATTATTTATTATTGTTTTTGTCTTAGGTGTTAGTGATTTTGAGATAGAATATTACAAAATTAAGCTTACTATTATCTTATATCATTTAGTTTTCTTTTCCGAAATTAAGCTGGGCAGTCAAAATGCACAGATTTGTAACTTTTTTTTTAAAAAAAAATGATTTTTCACGAGTCATAACAACATCAATTTGATTAACAATCATTACTTAATTATTTAAATAAAAGTCAACCGATGAACGGTACGTTCTTTGACTGTTAATATTTATTCTTGCGCCCGCATGTTCTCATTTTATTGGGGGAAAAAAAAGGAAGCATGCTGTATAATGATAAACAATAAACAGTCTTCAAATTTATTGAAGATGGACAAGCCAATTGATGTCCGCAATTAATATGAACTTTGTTTTTTCCTTACGGATAAAGTCCGTGGTTTTAGACTTCAATAGAATGAAGAGAGAAAACAAAAAGAGAATATATGAAAATCTATTAGTCAAAAACTAAATCGGGATCTCTTACTTCTTTCTACAGAATACTGTCACTGCATTCGACTTTAATATAATACATATATTAAAATGTATTTTTCTCTTAAGGATTTGGTAGTAAGACATATTTTCTCCTTAAGTAAGAACTCAAGTCCAAGTCCCGTGATGATGAAATTCATGTTCAGAGAATTTTACCCTCTTAATGAACCGACCACTGCATTTTTCGATATCCGGTGGTATACATTAAAAAAATATATAGCACACATGTTAAACCTACAATTTGTCATTTCATTTCCCTTCTATTTATTGGTTCTGGAATAAAAGTTACTGAAAATGGAGGGGTTGAATCCTTCTTCGCGCCATGCTTGTTAAACTAGGGAATTAACTCCTAAACTGGGGCGAGTTTAAGCATTAACTTATGGACTATATGTTTTAGTACGTAATAACGTGATCCTCGATGTATTGTTGACTAAATGATCCTCGGCATGCCATTCCATTGTACATGGTTTTGCAATAGATCAGCCCGAATCTTTAGCGCCCATAAGAAGGAAGTAGGCTTTGAATATAGTTTCTCGGAAGGAATATTATTCATTAAACACTTTTAAGCTATTGTCAACTGGATATAATATTTGACTGGCTAATATATAATATATAACGTTGGCGGAACCAACCAACTAGAGCTATCCGTGTTGTTTAAAGTATCTTCCCATGAGGATATATTAAAAAAATTGGAAAAAGACATAAGAAACCATACACAATAGAGTAACATGCACTTTAATCTCTCATATTTTAGTGAACTAATAGCTATTTTCTATTCTTTTTTTTTTTGTCAACACTTGTACCCAAGCATCCAATGTTTAACCAACACGCTAGTTTAGATGTTAAAATAATGTTAAAATCTTATGTGGCATCTAATGTGATATAATAATAACACATATGTATGTTTTTAATAATCAAACATTCAAAATGATGTCGATTTTATGAGAAAAAAGTTAAAATTACCCTTTCTATTCCCTATTATTTATCAATTTTTAACTAATTACCATTCATCTAACAAAAATCCCAAAAAGTCCTCTGCACCACCTAAAAAGTCCTCTGACCCCCACAGCACGTCGTACACAGCATCCTCCTCCAAGCAGCTCTTTTTGCGGTTGCTACCTCCACGTCCCCATCAGTAGTCTCCGCTCAAGCCTGGTAACATAAAAGATCGAATCCGTCGTTCAGGAAAGAATCAAATTGACGTGAACTATTTGAATTATTAGGCTGAAAATATTTTCAAGCCACTTCATTGAAAGAAATCATGCAATTGATAGTTTGATGGAATGCAATTGTGTAAGAGATGGAGGAGGGAAGGTTTTATAGACAGGAGAACATGGTTCCAGTTTCTCCAGCCATGCTCTCCAGACCGGCATCATCAGAGGGTCTGGCAAATGGAGCAGCTTATTCAACTCCCAGAAAATGAGATCTCGGGAAAATGGATAAGGGAATGTGTAAACTATATCAAAAATATGTCTTTAGATTGAAATGTGTTGGGCTATCAGGTCTGACAAATTTATACTTGAAAATTTTATGGGTTTTTGGCTCATTAATCCACCAAAAGCAGATTATATTTCTAGGGCAACATTGCAATTTATATTGCCGCATAACAGAGGAATAATGTTCAGCAAATTGAGACAATCAGCAGCGGCACAGTAGCCAATTTTGCCCGGTATTCCGCAGGTGCTTTGGGAACCAAATGGAAGGCAAGATGTGGTCCACTTTTGTGAAATTTCAGATGGTGATTCCTGGTAGAACATGCTTCATTTTGACAAACTTCTCACTTCAAGATTCATTCCTTTGGCTGCCTGTCGATACATCTATTATTGATCTCTTTTGTTGAGATTTCAGTTATCCATCCTTTTACTTCAAGTGATGAATCTGTGTTATTCAGGGGCGTAGTTCTTGATAATTATTAGTATTATATTCTCTGATTAAATAGGAGAAGAAACAACACATCCAACTATTTGTTGATAGTGAATGTTTTGCTCGCACGGTCATGTGATTTTTCCTCTTACATCGAGGGGTTTTCCACGTTAAAACTATTAGTGCTATTCATTTGATTTTCTCTTCATTTTATTTCGTGGTTGCCTATTAATTCACGTATTTGAAAAAAGATAGTGATTTCTAGGATTTCGATTAGCCTTTTTCCAACAGTGACATCAGAGCTTGGAAGAGGATAATACTTCAAGTCAGACGCCTGTATTGACAAGTCAAAATTATTCTATTTGGAAAACTCTCAGATGAAGGATTACTTGAATTATAAAGATCTCTACGACCCTATTGAAGGTGATTCTACAAATCCCAATGATATTGCTTAAAAGAAGTGGAAAGAATGAAGACCAAAGCAGTTGCACAAATTTGACATGGGTGGATGATAAAATTTTACATCATATTGCTAATATAGATGAGCCCGAAACTGTTTGGAAAAAGTTGCAAGAGATGTATGAACGGAAATTGCCATAAAATAAAGTATTATTGATGATGAAACTGGTCAATCTATAATACTAGGATGACCATTCTGTAGCAGAGCATCTTATTAGCTTTTAAGAGTTAATCAGTAAAGATCTACCATGAACATCGTGTTTGATAATAATATCCAAGCACTATTACTATTGAGTTAGTTGCGTGACAGTAGAGAGACCCTTGTTGGATTCCTCAATAATTTAGCTCCAAGGGGAAAGCCATCTTTAGATGTTATCAAAGATAGTTTGTTCAATAAGGAGACAAGAACAAAAGCCTGACAAATAAGGTGAAATATAATCAAGTATCAAAAGAATCATCTTTACTTGATATTCAAAATATTCTTTTCTCAAGATAGTAAAATTAAATCTCATCCGCGTTGTTTAGGAAACGTGAAATCACTCGGGACATGTTCCTTGACCTCTGATTATCATTCAAAACAAGAAGCTAAAAAATCTGAAATCCATCAAACCCTCTTTCTTCAGATCACCAACGTTGAATCAGCTTACTTTTTCTTTAATCATGAAAGTTTGACCATCAGATTTTCCTACGTGGCTCCCTTATCTGAAGAGTTTCTTCACTGCACATTTTCGACTGTCTTTGAGGAGACGGTCGGTTTGATTCTCTGCCCAACCCTCTGCCCATTTCGGCCGCTCCGCTGTTTGTGATAATGTATAAGAAATATATTGGAAGAGTTTGCTCTTTATTGAACTGACTCGATTTGAATTTAAATTGGTCAGGATCCATTAAATTTTTAAATAATAAAATAATGTAAGGAAGAATGATGACATGGTGTTATTCCAATTCATGAAGCGAAAGGATGGCCAACTTGGGGTTGGCTTAATGGTTCCCTCATTAGGTCCCAAATGGATGATCCCAGAATCGAATTTCAAGTTGAGAGGGTCAACGGGAATTTTCCTGGGGATCCTGGCCTAACCGTAAATTAATCTCTTAGTGCGTTTCGACTGATCCGGGGATATTATATGGTGCAAACAAAAAAAACAGGTGAAAGGATGAATATAAAAATCATATTTATTATAATCTGGAAATTAAAGTTGTGAGTCCTGTTTGAATTTTTAAAGTTAATATAAATCTATTGACGACGCACATATCATCTGGTCATATTTTAGAACCATGAACAAGATTTTTCCCGTTAGAATTACCCCCAGATATGGTCTAAAATAAAAACAAGCTAGGTGGAGTTTGATCTTTGAGTAGGCAATCTAATTAACTAGAGGAAAAGCCGCACTTCATAACGGTACTTTTTGTAATTCTAAAAAACTTATTTATGAAGAGAGAATAATATCTATTCATTAAAAAAATTAAAGTAGAAAATGAGTTTGAAAAATATAAAATAGAATATTGTTCTGCGTACATATAAAGTGATGAGGAAATAATGTCATATTATATTCTATAATAATTAATATAATGTATTATCATCTTCAGTTTTGCTGATAAAATTAACACCTTCCCATTGCGGCTCTCTGTATCCGTTATTTAATATTTTTCTAATCTTTCATAAGTCAGATAGCAACAATTAAGGGTCGTAAAATTGATATTTTATCATTCAATTCTAGAGACATGAAATTAGGGTTTGAAAAATTGGCTATGTTGCCCTTTGATTTTCACATTAGTTGGATGTCTGATGAAATTCATTATCATACACTGATTTGACTAACTAATTAACTGAGAACAGGAGTTGATGTCACTCAACCAAAATTTCAATTGAGCTAAACTAGGAGTGTAAATGAGATAGTATGGTTTGAGGACAGTTAGGGCTTGACTCAATGAAAACTTGAATTAGGCTCAATCTTAATGAGCTCGAGCTCCGCTTGGCTTGACTCAAATTTGTCAATTAAACGAGCTAAGTCAAGCCTAAAAATATTCGACTTGTGAAACTTGTAAGCCTAAACAAACTTTTTATTTTACATAATAATAATTACTATTATCCTTTAATTTTAGAAAAATAGAAAAATAATCAATATTATTATCTCAAATTCTTATTTAAAACCTTTGTTTTGTTCTTTATACTTATTCACGAAACCTAATCGTAATTAATTCTTCCCCTATTCCTCCTTACCATTCCTTGCTCTATGTAACTGATACAATGACACCGCATTCAAGCTATATTTTCTCTCTACTCGGCTCGTATAAGTTCGATGAGGCTTCGTTTATTATAATGAGTCGAGCCCAAACTTAAAATATCTGGCTCAAGCGTGCCCAAGCTCGTAAATTAGTAAACGAGCCGAGTTTGAACATTATAGATTCGGGCTTAGCTCGGCTCGTTTATAGCCCCTAAGTTGAACCATTGAATATTATAAGAATGAAATTTATCAATATCATGTTTCAATCTAATCCAAGAAAATTTCACTATGATTAACATTTTCCTTAATAATATGTCTGTTCTTACTCAGCTAGCATTCCTGATGCGCTTCTCCAACCTATTGTCGAGCCTAATACCAAGGACCTATGGTAGAAAAAGAAGTAGGATAGCATGAAAATAAAAAGAAAGATAGAACTTAGGTATGTAAAATGGAATTAAAAGAAGCAAGTCACTGTGCCAAAAGATTTTTTAAAATTTATTATTTGCTAAAATCGCATATATAGTAGAAAATAATGGAACATGTGTTTGACGTAGGTTAACTTGCACCAATTTCAATATATAGTATAGATAGATTTGGGCTTAATGTACAATTTAATGGATCCTCCATTTATGATTAGCATGATTTACTTCTAATTAGCAGCCTATGACGTCAGCATTTGCCAATATTAGCTCAATAGTAACACTAGACCTCTAAATTTTAATTAAAATAACCCGTAAAATATCAATTTAACAATAAGAAACCAAAACTGTATAATGAAATTATTGGGTTGCAATCGCTCTTCCTCTCTCTAGCCTTATGGAGAGAGATTTTCCTCTCGACCACGTGAGAGTTAGTTCAACTAGTTTTGTTGTCTCTCCCTCTTAGTTTAGCTAGTTTACTCTCCTACATCTGTGATCGTCCTCAATCACGTTCATCATCCTTAAGACCTTTTTGTTCCAAGAAGTTCTAGCAATTGGCAGTGTCATTCGAAAATTTGTTCATGGATGTCAATTGCTATTCTGATTCATCAAATTAACCACTGTTAGTCATCAGTTTCTCACATCTCATTCTGCATTGGTTATCACATTGCAAGTGCTCGAGAGAAGGCTGCTTGTTCTGGCAACGCGAGGGCCAAAAGTTAAGCAATTCCTTTCGTTCATACATACTTATTGTGTATGTGTAGAAAATTGCATTTTGGACCAGGGTTGAGGACAAGCAATAGTATAATTATGGAGTTTGTCTTGAATGAATAGCAATTGTAGAGAATGATAGGGATTGGGGTAGTAGATTTAGAGATTTTGATCAGGAGGAGGTGATTGTTTCTAATGAATAGAAGGATAACTTGAATCAAAAGGTTTCTTTTGAATCAGAATCCCAAATACAAGAGGAATCTAGTCACACAGGAAGTTTGAGCCCTTGTGATGATAGAAGGATGGAGTAGGAAGTTCAAAGAGAGGATATACATGTTTCTTTGAATGTAGTGGTTTCAACAAATATCTCATAAGGATAATATAGATAGTTTTGGCATAGGGGAAAGTGTGATACAACGAGATGGGAGGAAGGCTAATGAGGAAATGAAGTGCACGAAGGATGAAGCTCAGTAGACGTATATAATGGAGCTTCCATATGATGATGAGAATTATGTTGATGATCAAAAAGTTTTAAGTCCCTATAGCCTTACAAGTGCAATGAACAATCTCACAATTAAGAAAAAGTTGGAAGAATTATATGTAAGTGTGCGGAAAAGGCTAAGTGTAGGGCTTCTACTGAGAAGCTAGTTAAGAGTGTCAGCAAAAAGGTTGAAAGGAAAAAATGTTAGTTGTAGGAGGAAGAAGGGAGCTGTCAAGAGGAAGGTGCAGGCATCCAATCTTGAAGGTGAGGACGAACTATTTGAAGTCAATATTGAACTATATTTGGAAATGCTGAAGGGTATGCTGGCTGGCCAAAATCAGCCCAAATCAGCCATGATTTGTGTAGGTTGGAATTGTCAAGGCACTGAATCCTCCTTGACATTTCATGACCTGAAGGATCGTGCAAGAAAATACAAACCTAAGTTTTTTTTTTTCATGGAGATAGAAAATAAGGACAAAATGAAAAAGATATAAAAGATATTGAAATATGAGAACGGCATTGATATGGAAACAGTTGGATTAGCTGGGGGTTTATCTCTAGTGGAATGGTGTCTAGGGACATGTCTTGTTTAGCACTAAAAATCTCATTGATACTCATTTTAATTTTGTGCATAATGGGGAATTTTGTATGATTGCTTGGATCTATGCCGATTGTGAGTGTTGGAGCAAATTAAGGATATGGGGAACACTTAAGGATATGGCTAGGACTTTCACTAATCAACGGATGAGCATGGGTGATTTTAATACTATACTTTGCCAAGATGGAAAGGAGGAGGAGAGTACGCTTAGGATGGAAGCATTAAAAGTTTTCAGGATATTATTTATGAGACCGAGCTTATGGATTTAGGTTTCAACAGAAGCCCTTTTACTTGGTGTAATAATAGAGAGCCTGCATTTAGAGTTTATGAAAGACTATATGTATAGTGGAGAAGTTTATTTCCGAATGTGCAGGTCTTTCATCAAATCCAAGTTGATTCTAATCATGTTTCACTGGTTATCAATACTTCTTATATTGATAGAAGGGGTCAAAAGGAATTTAAATTTGAGAATATGTGGGTTGGTGAGAGAACTTGTAAAAAGGTGGATGAGAAAGTTTGGAAAGAGAGTAATTAAAGGACTTCAGCTAATCTTTGAAGGACAGTGAGTTCAATGTGTCTTGGAGCTAAGTAAATTGAGCAAGAATTTCTTCCCTAATAATCACAAAAAGATGTCAGCCGAAGGAAAAACTAAATTCTCTGTAGAAGAACGCTTCCATGGTGGATATGGATGAAATTAACAGGACTACTCATGAGATTAATGACTTGTGGAAGAAAGAAGGAATATTTTGGTACCAAATGGTAGGGTTAACTAGATAAAGGCTGGGGTAGGAATATAAATTTCTTTCATTTAATCACTGTTCAATGAGAGCTACTAATAGAATAGTAAGGATTAGAAATGATCCTAGAGATTGGATGGAAAGTGAAGAGGATGTACTACAAAATTTGTTTTCATATTATAATCAATTGTTCACATCTTAAGTTGTCAGTAACTGGAAAGCAGTTTTGGAAATTGTTCCTGGGTCAGTTGATGAGAATCTAAAGGAATAACTAGAAAGTAAGGTGCTTGACCCAAGAAGTGGTTGAGGCTATTTTCCAGCTAGGAACTTACAAAGCTACAAGGCTAGATGGTTATAATGGTTTGTCCTTTCAGACTTACTAGAAGAAATTTATTTCCTTTCATAATTCCTGCCGTCCAAACATTCTTTTCTACCGGTATCTTAACTCCTTACTCAAATGAAATTGTCATTTCTCTAATTCCAATCATTTGATAATTCTTGTCAATAAGCTAAAACTAGTCTTATTTAACTTCATCTCTTGTCAGCAAAGTGCTTTTGTATCTAAGAGGACTTATCCATGATAATGTGGCTATTGCTCATGAAGTGTTCCAAAATGAAAAAAAAAAGGGTAAGATAGAGTTTTGTCCTCTGGAAATTGACATGAAAAGGGCTTATGACTGCAAAGTGACTGATCTTGCAGCAGTTATTTGTGAAGATGGGTTTTGGGTTGAAGTGGATTGGTTGGTTAATGAGCTATGAGGCCACTGTCTCCAGTAGATTGAACATTAATGGGAAAATCTAAAAGAATTTTTCCTGGAAGATGACTTTGGCAAGGAGACCCATTGTCCACATATTTGTTCATTTTCATTGTAGATGTGTCATCAAGATTGCTGATAGGAGTTGTTGAAAAGAAAGCTCGGCTTTGCATATAAGTAGAGGTTGTCCTGTCCATTACCACTATTTTTCCCTGATGATTCCCTATTTTTCTTGGAGGTTACATAGACAAATGTGGAGAAGATTAAACAGTTCATATAGGTCTATTGTCAAGCCATTAGACAAGCTATTAATTTCCGTAAGTTCTCTATTTTTTAATAGGAATACCACTACTACAAGTAGGGATTGAGTGCAAGAGTTGCTGGAAGTTACATACTCTATCAAAGGGAAGTATTTGGGGATGTTAGCTGAACGGTGGACGTCAAGGAAGGAGGTCTTGGTTTTTCCGAAAGACAAGATGATTAGGAAGATTAGTTGATGGAAACAACAACTATTAAAATAAGCCGGTAGGGAAGTCTTCATTAAACCAGTAATAAAATTACGGTTTAGTGGGAGCTTGTACATTAATGCCATTTGATTATAACAACATTATGTGAATTATTTTATGCAGAAATAAGGTTTTCAGTATACTTGCACTCTTAATTCAGTATGAAGTTTAGGGTTTTTGATCTCCACAAAGTTTAAGGAGGACCAGTTGGAAACAGGCATGTTCAGATCACATAACATGTAATTTCCATACTGCGCATCTACACTTGATCTATGTCGTTGAGCGTGTTGATGTACGTGATCATTGATGGTTCTAGCTACGATGTGTGCGATGAAGAATGCTTTGGTCCGATTATTAGTGCATTCAATAGAAGAGATTATTGAGATTGTTTATGAGGATAGCAGTTTTGAGCTCAAAAGATAATTCGGAGATACAAGGTTATCCAGGATACATTTGTTGGCCCGAATGTGAGATTGTTGGATTTTTAATCCGATTAATATGGTCTAACAATATATCATTTACCGAGTATCATGCTATTCCAATAGTTGGCCCGATTAAGTGATCTAATTAAGTTTAATAATGGGCCTTACGACATCTCGTAAAAGTGTGAGGATTAATATGCAGATACCAAAATATAATTTCTGATTCTATGATTAGCAAAATTAGAAATTAATAAAACCTTAGGCACTATTGTGCAATAGAGGGGTTATAGTCCTTGGGTCACACTATATAAATCTAACTCTTATGATATCCCATTGGTCACTGTGAGTCAGAGAGAATCCAATGATCTCTTAGGAGACTGATGAGAAGACCAAACCCGAATCCTAGTCACGCTCCAGTCGTTATGGATTCAAGTACGTTTCCGCTTTATGTTTAAATACAATCTCTTGACGAATTTCAATACTTATGTTCCTAAGTTTATTCAGTTTTAAATCCTTCATGTAGTTCTCATGTGACATTTTGCCACGTGACAACTTACCGAGACGCGGTTGTCAACTATGTCAGATGCGTTAAGAAGGGGGATCGACACTAGCTTTCATTACAAGACGCTATTCGAGTTGGATTCCAATTTGGAGGAAGCCGAGCTGTTCCCCAGCTTCCACATTCCATTTGAACCTAATTGGATAATTTTAATTTCTTTTTTTGCTTTCAGATGATGCGTTTGATAGATATGTTATTCGTCCTGGACGAATAGGTTGCCTGTCCGTCAGTGAGTTGGCGTTCTCTTGTCTCGAGTCCATCACTCATTGACTTACACTTCGGTGGGATATTTGGCTTCGTTTTTGACTACTCGATGAATATCATAACTACTAATAAGTGTTATTGTACAACAATAAATTTACTATTCTCTAGTGATTTTACGCTTCAGAATTTTCCTAGTATTAATGAAGCCATTGTGTCACTTGATTGTTCTGAATGATTTCCTGTTACAATCTTTTATAAGCACTCCAAACCGTTTTAAAGTATACTGGAGCTCACACAAAATAGTACACCTGAAGGCACAGCTGCCCTCAATTAAGACAGGAATGATGAAACAGTTTCCATTTGCGGAGTTGTGTATGAATTTTATTGATCGATCGCATATGGATTGTGATTATGAGTGAAGTGTGAAGTACTTATTTAACTTGCTCAAATATGTACAGCCAACTAGTCATAATACAAATTTTAATGTCGATGTAACCGTAGAGTTCCTCTTCCTTGGAGTATTAATTACTTCACAAGTGTGGGCTTGGTTTTACTCTCTTCCTTAAACCATCAAAATTTCTATATATTAGATGTCTTTCGCTGCTATCTCGACTTGCTTGTTTTGCATTAATTTTGGTGGTTCTTGAAAATGTAGCCCTATGTTGTTTTTGCAGGAGTGTTGAGGTCATATCCAATACCTCCTACCCATGCAGTCCCAAATTTTATCCATAAACTGATGGGGCTCCTTATGTGAGTTTTATATTTAAATGTGCACTTAGATTTCATGGCTCCTAATCTTTATCTTGATCAATTTTCCCATCCTCGATGCTAACATCTATTGCATTTTAAATTGATAAGAAGTTGATATAATTTGGAAGGGGCTTGGTGTCTATCTAGGTATGTTTGGCTGCGTGCACGAGATTTCCTATATTTTATGTGTTTATTTTCTTTTTTTGTTGGTCATTTGCTTCTCCATAGCCTTCCAAGAAAGCTTTAACTGTTGCAGATACATTCATATTTCTCCAGTGATTCCCAATACTAATGGAGCTTTCTGTAATTCCGACTAATATTTGGATTTTATTGCCTTTTTCTAATCCACCTTCAAGTGGAAAGCCAAATTAGTCATGTGCGTGCTAACAAAAATTGTAAAGTCAATCAGTGATTTTTATTTTGCTCTTTAGATCATCATCGAGTGAAGTATGGACTTTGACAGTCTTATTTGTGTATTGCGTGTAAACAATGAGCTGTCTCTCATCCTTTAAAGATTCTTTTGGTCACACCAGGTCCTGCTGCTTTCAATTGGGATAATGCTTAAAAATGGTTTAGATTGATTCATTAGCTTAAATCCAATATGATGCAGATCAAGAAACTCAATATAAAGAAAGAGGACATAGTAAAACTTGTACTACTCATATCTTATAACCTAAAGATCATGGGTTTGATATCACCTAGGGACTTCATGGGCTATTTTTTTTTTATCCATTCTTCTTTCTACCCCTCTAATCTATGTGCCTCATTGTACTCAAAAAAAAAAAAAAGAGAAACTCAATATATCCCGTGAAAGTAGCCTATTTGATCTTTAACTCGCAGAAAAGAAGGTTTATCTTTAGAAATTATTCGGTAAGGAAAAGGGTCGGGCACCTGGCTACTAGTGGTGGTTTGTGTATCTGTATTGGTAGCGTATCGGGATGGATTTCATTTGAAGAATAGATTCTATATAATATATAAATATTTATGAAAATTTCTACAGTCAGTTACTAATCTTTTAGCGGCTTAATTCAGTGGTTTAATCAAGAATTCAGTGACTCATAATAATTTTACTTGCCTGCTTAATTGTTTAGACTGAATCGTAAAATTTTTTAATTATCTTGATAGAATATAGGAATTTTTTGAAGCTAACTCTTTCTCCACTAATTTTTTCCTTATTCAGTACATTATCCAATGTTACTTCTAAAAAACAGTGTGTGATCCAATGAGAGTGTACCCAAATTGAAGCAACCTAGCATCTGCCGTGCACGTAAGTTCAAGTTCAAGCTCAATACTCAGCCCCTCCTAAGAGTATTGGACTATTTTCTATAAAATTACCTCTATATTTGATAAATCTCCCATAAATAGGAGCAAGTCTTCTCTAACAGTGTTACCATGTGATAGCACTTACATGGTGGCATCAACTAATCAAAATTATTTTTAATATTTTAAATAAAATTCTAAGAATAAAGAGATAACTCTAAAAATAACTGATTTGATTGATTATTATCACCACATAAGCACTATCATATGGTGATACCATTAGTACAGGACTGTCTCTTTTCTCTATAAATGGGAGTCTCTGGTGAAGGGGTTGTCTCACGTGACTACATTGACATGGTGTTTTAGTCCAATTAAAAATTAACATAAAACCATTATATATGCAGTGGTAATTGAAAAAAATCCTTAAAATAATAAAAAATTAATATCAGTTTCTGATTAGATAAAAGTATCATGTCAGAGTACCGTCATGTGGTAAATTGGCTTCCCTTGACGCTCTCTCCATAAATATGAGAATTCCATCTGTTTTGTTTTTACTATTCCTTTAACAGTAGTGGTTCACTTCCATTGCAAGGCCGTTAACAAGTGGATCAGGAATCCTTACAAACAAATACCTTACCGATATTCTAACTGCCAAAATGTGAAAATGTCAAATAAGATGGTGATTACTAGAAGGTTTGAGAGGTATAACTGTATTAGCTTCTCAAATTTCTATGGCGCTCGCATCGTTATTCCTGTCAGCGACCATACATTCTCTGCTTATAAGACAACCTTGCAACAATAACCAGTAAGTCTCAAAGATTTATACATGTGTTGAAGTGAGTGTTTAGGGATGACAATTTAGACTTGAATCCACCGACTCGCTCTGCCATATTATATCATATTATTATATATTTTAAAATTAATTTTATTTAATTTGTGTACTTTTATTTTAACAAATTGAATAATAGTCATTTAGTTAAAGAATTGTTAGATAATATGGAATATAGAATTTTAAAAAAAATCAACTATAAGAAGATTTTGTTGGGCTATAAGTTCAAACAGAGATTTTTGTATCTGGTATAAAATTTGACAAGTATATGTATAATTATTCTAATCCAAGAATTTCACTTTTCCCTACGCAAATATTTTATCAATTACAATTTAAAATTTTAACTAATATAAAATCAAATTATTCCACATATAAATTTTATTATTTAATAAAATTGTTTCAAAAAGCAAGCATGTAAATGATTAAATAAATTTTAATTGCAGTATTTCTAAAAAATTAAATATGAAAATTAAGTAATAAAATAGGGAAAAAGTTGAATAACTGTGTATATAATAAAAAAAAGTGGTGAGAAAATAGGAGAAAAGTGCATGTGAAATAAGAGAGAGAAGAGAGAAAGTGAGAGCGAAAAAAGTGGGTAATTATATATTACTAATTTTACCATCACGTCCATATTATTTTATTTATCTGATCATTTTTAAAAATCAAATTTCACTACTTAATGGATAATTTGGGAGTGAGAAAATGACACTAAATAAGATAAACATTGACATATATAATATATAGATATATATTATACCCCATTAATTACTGAAAAATATATAGATTATAGATTATAGATATCACATGTTATAATAAGATCTATAACCAGATAGTATAATAAATAGCATATAATGAGATCCCGAAATGGGAGAGGGAGCTGGTCAGGTCTTAAGGCCACAAGTTGTTGAACTTTTGGTGGTAGAAGACAATGTGGATAAGCAGTTTGAGAACAAACATTAGCCTCAACGATAGGTCAATATCCTCCTCTTACACAGGAGCAAGTCTTCTAGATAACGACATAATCACATAATAATAACACCAATCAATAAAATTTAATTATTTTTAAGATTTATATATAAAATTCTTTTAAAAAAAAAGAAATAAAGAAATAATTCTTGTTACAATTATCAACTGATAGCGCAATATATTGTAGCATACAAAACTTTCTCCTTTTAAGGGTGAGCCCATCACCAAAGACACCAACCACGAGTTCTTGGCTGCTGACCCATTTCTGGTCGGTCCCACTCTCCCAAGTAATGTGATTGCCCCTCCCCTTTCGATTGGCCAGCAATGCCCTTTTTATCCAAAAAAAAATGAAGGTATATAATGGAAGCTACATTTTCTCAAAATATGCAAGAAGCACTTCTGACAACTCGCATAGATTAGTTCGGTTGCATATCACCTTCTTTTCTTTAAATAAGATTTAATATCTAAATTTTATAAATAAAGAAAATCATAATTAAAAAAACTTCTTATTCACATCTTGTAAATAAAAAAAAATTATATTTAAAAAAACTTTAGTGCTAAGCAAGGTAACTCAGCTCCAAAATAGATTAAATATGACCAAAAAGAATAAAAAGCAACTTCAGAGGGGTCAACATAGACAGGATTTCTTTGTTTTCTAATTCCATGACCCAATACTTATAACCCCAGTTGTCAAAGTATTATCATCAATTAAGATGCCAACAATCTAAGAATTGGAGCTAAATGATTAAGAAATCTGAACAATTATAGAGATAAAAGGTGGAATGCAAATCCAGCTTTATAATGATTCTTCCAGATGAGGGACCTCATTATGTTCAGTAGAAGAAAAAATAAAAACTCGAGATTGGTCTGAATACAGAACTAGCACCATTGAAAACTAAACAAAGATAGAAAGTAAAATTGAGCTTTCTTTTATTGGAGCAAGAGAGACCTAATTCAGTCACATATCTCTGAAGCCATAGCCTCGTCACTTCAATTTGGAAATCCAAAATCCAACTTCAAATCATCAATGGAAGGGATGCAAGACCCACTTCCGACTACTGATAATGTCCCTACACTAAGAGGATAGTTCCTTCGCTGCAGCAATAACTGCCTCAGCTGTGATTCCAAACTCTTTGTATATCTTTCCAGCCGGAGCACTTGCACCAAATCTGTCTATCCCAATTGCCTTCCCTTTGCTCCCAACAATTTTCTCCCACCCGAATGTGGATCCAGCCTCAATGCTGACCCTAGCGGTCACAGCAGCAGGCAAGACACTCTGCTTGTACTCCTCTGACTGTTCATCAAAAAGTTCCCATGAACTAAAGACACGACTCTCACTGTCTTCCCTTCCTTCCGGAGCTCATCAGCAGCTTTCGCAGCAATCTCTAACTCGGATCCTGTCCCAAGCAAGATAAGGTTGGGCTTGTTGCCTGTGGAATTATCAGAAATTATGTAACCGCCTTTGGCGACTCCATCAATAGAGGTTCCAGGGAGCTGGGG